>CAUYPK010058541.1:0-18002 GCA_963574355.1 Loris lydekkerianus | reverse complement strand
GATTGGATTAATAAATTGTGGTATATGTACACCATGGAATATTATGCAGCCTTAAAGAAAGATGGAGACTTTACCTCTTTCATGTTTACATGGATGGAGCTGGAACATATTCTTCTTAGTAAAGTATCTCAAGAATGGAAGTAATGTAAATGTAGAATGTAAATGTCTTAACACAATTCCCAAGAAAATGCCAAGAAAGCTATGTTAACCAGTGTGATTAAAATGTGTCAAATGGTCTATAAAACCAGTGTATGGTGCCCCATGATTGTATTAATACACAGCTATGAGTTAATAAAAAAAAAAGAAAGAAATTGAAAACATGTATGTTTTGAAAGTGATTCTTAAACATGTTACAAAATTGTTCGAAAACTTGTAGATAAAAGTCAAAGTCATCATTTTCATCATTTTAAGTACCAGAGTGACAGCATGAATGAAAATGACCTCATTGTTGGATGTTTACAAAAACCAAAATACTATTTATCTATGTATGTATGTATGTATGTATGTACGTATGTATGTGTGTGTCTATCTATGTGTCTATCACCTATAAATATTAAGAAGTGAAGACAAATGGGAACGAACCTTTGATTTTATGTAGGTTGGAGTAGCTTGCAGCCAATCAAGGTACCTACTGAGAATAACTACAAAATAATGAGAAAATAAAGTTTGCTTCTTTAAAAGCATTAGAGAGTTTCTAACGGTTAAAAAATATAGGGCCCATGAATCTGGAAAGGGAAGAACAACGCTGAGATAAGCTGACATTGGGTAGCAACTTTTTCCTGGGGAATTTTTCCATTTTTGAGCACAGAGGAGGAGACTGAGAACCCAGGATTCTCAAACTCAGAATTTACCCAAGCAAAGTTCATTCTCAGGATGACAGAGAAAGCAGCAGAACTTTTAATGTTCTCTAGGAGAATTTAGGAAAACAACATGGGAAACTTAAGAGACCTCAAATCTATGTCTGCTTTTTCCATCAGTATGTTTTCTGATTTTGAAGCTAAATCAAACAGGGGTATAAAATGCAGAAGAAAGTATTTCAAAGCAGATGGAGTTCTCAGAAGGCCAGTGATGCTAAGAAGACTTAATTGATGCTAAATTCCTCACAGGGAAAGGATTCCTGGTGACCATGAACCATGATTCTTTCTAAAGATCAGGAGGCCCATACCCTAGGAGTAGACTCTGAAAGAAGGTAGAGTAAATGTATTAATATTCCTATTGAGACTCTAGTCTATATTTGGAGTAAAGTAATCAGCTTCCCATCTCTCTCTGTCTACTAGAAAAACAAGCTGAATTCATCTGGTGATAACATCATCTGGTACCTCTCCAATGTTTGATTTGTTTTATGAACAATGTTTCACATTTTAAATAAAAGATCAATGCACATGCCAAGATAAAAGAACTATATGACCATAAAACCCAAGAAAACAGTCGATACCAAAAAGCCCACAGACAATCTAAAGATGAGATTTATCCTAGGATAACTTCTACATAATTGTGACTAACATGTTTAAGGAACAGAGAGAAAATGAGCAAATGACTGAGAATTATAGTGACCCAGGTTTTGTTTGGAGCTGCTGTGCCATTAGAGGGCTAATTAAGGAAAGACGCATTTCTCAGCTCCCTCAGTAATTGACAGAATCGATACCCTGTTGTCACAAGTCTGAAGGTTTCAGTATTGTCTAGAGGTCATTCTCGGGTCCCAGAGGCCTCGTTCTGTTTCTTGTTACAGGGACATCTAAACATAACCACTAACTTCATGGCAGCTCACTTAAAGTCCACAAAGAAGGAAACAGGAGCGTTAAAAAACAAAATTTCAAAAAAAAATTAAATATCAAATTGACTTCTATTGTCAACACAGAATTGGGCATCATTCCATCTATAAAATAGAAAAGGAACTCCGGCATGGCAGAACACTTGGTTTTCATAAAGGAGCTTGAGTAAAAACAGGGGAAGGGCATTAATACAAAAAGACAGATTGGTAAATATTAACTTACATTAGGTTATTTTTCTTGTAAAGGTTATAGCAAAGAGGACATTTTTCATCATTTTGACTTAGGTTTTTTATTGGTTTGCTGTCATTCTCTTGTTTTTCCTTTTCACCTTCCTTCCTTCCTTCCTTTCTTCTTTCCTTCCTTCCTTCCTTTCTTCTGTCCTTCCTTCCTTCCTTCCTTTTTTCCTTCCTTCCTTCCTTTCGTATTGGCCTTTTAAGGGGTTTTCCTGTGTTTAATCACTTTGATTACATGACACTTAACATAAGCGATTCCATTTTGATTAGGTCTATAGGGGACTAGCATAGGAGTTCAGTCCAAGGCAGTGGTCCCCCTAAATTTTATATAAGAGAGAGAATGTGAGTTTGCTAGGAAGATAAATTACATGCATATTAACATAATCATAAAAGTGATATTCCACTACTTTTCCCATGTTCTATAGGTAAGAGTAAGTCACAAGTTTAGCCTATACACATGGGCAGGTGGAAACCAGACCTTGGAGTCTGTCTTCCACACCTATGATTAATATAATTACATACAGGCACTTTTAATTGTGTCTCTTTAAAAAATAGCACTATAGTACACATACACACCCACAAACACCTCCTACCCTTATGAATGACTTTCTTTTTTTTTTCAACATGAAAGAGTAGCACTCCTGAACAGTACACAAGAGAAATGGAATTGATGGGTTAACAAAAGTTAGTGAAAGTAGGAATATATGAAAAATTCCAGGAAAGTTTTTGATGATTTACACTGGTAAATTTATTAATAACTGTTCAGCCTGTTTGTATTTAATAACAATAACCACTTCAACTGATGACTCACTCATTGCTCTGTATAAACTGCTAGGTTGTCACTCTTGAAATGAAAAAACAAATCTCACAACTTCAAATTACAATGCAGAAACATAACAGCCTGCTTGATTTTTCCCCCCAATTATTTGCTCCAAGTAAGGAGATTAGAAAGTCTTAAAGAAACCTTGTGCAATAAGACAAATGTTGACTTTCACAACAAGGAAAGAGTGGGTGTCTTATGAATCAGCATATTATTCATCTACCGTTTCACAGGTGCCAGTTTTAAATAGATGCCTTGCCACACAACATACCATGTTTGAATAATAAGTACGTTAGAGCATATTTGGACAAATTCCAATGAAGGTGGCTCATCATTTAGTTATTTACCTTGTCTAAGTTTGACTACTTCACAAGGAAGCCTTGACGTGATAAGAACAGTGTTCTAATTTTCCTTAATTTATAT
Organism: Loris lydekkerianus; assembly: GCA_963574355.1. Taxonomy (NCBI): domain Eukaryota; kingdom Metazoa; phylum Chordata; class Mammalia; order Primates; family Lorisidae; genus Loris; species Loris lydekkerianus. Next base: position 14,754 of record CAUYPK010058541.1, on the reverse strand, counting down.
ATGCATCTGTTCTTCAATATCATTTCCTGATATTCTGTCATTGCTCAACTTGGACCAACTTGACAATGCTCATATTAATGCCACAATCTTTTCACTAGCTAGAGCATGGGTCACTAGCTTTATTTGATTGTTTATTTTGTTTCACAAATTTATTTGCAGCTTCAAACAAGCAGAACCAGACCTGAGCATTCTATTGCTTCCAACCCAAATGATAGTTTTAGCATAAGTTCTATTTGCAGTTAAATATGAATAAATAATGAGTGCCTGAGAGTATTAAGTATGTGGTCACTTCTCTTACTTCATCAGGTTACAAGATCTTAGTCATGACCTGCCTTTTTTAAAGGGTGATTTGGTCAGAATTTCTTGGTGTCAAGACACTGTATTGTTATTCTGGGAGTACAAAATTAGCCTTGTCTTGAAATAGAATAACTTCCTCAGTTTCTAAAAAACTACATAGAGATTAAGAACAAAAAGGAACCTATTTTTTTATTTTCCATCTGACAAAAGGATTATAGAAAACTTTCATCATTCAATAAACTTTTATACTTTAAAATACATGTGTTTGAGAACTCTGAGTTATATATTATCTTTCCAAAATTTGAGAAAATTTTACAGGGACGAAGAAGGCTTCCCTCATGGAGTGAGATGGGGGAGGGGTTCAAGACTACAGTACAAGGACTGCCAGTAGGTACACTGTCATCGCATAACTTTCTGTTTGTACAAATACCTGTTTTAACTCATCATCTTTCACTTTCTCCTGTGATTTGGATTCTTTAACTGTATGGTGTGTCTGTTCCATTACTGTAAGAGACCATGGAAATAGTCATTCCTCAAATACCATTCCCTAAGAGAGATGCTTTTGTGGTCTGCTTAACCTGCATTGACTTTAGAAGTCGATTGTGAATTGCAGTCAGAATAGATGCCACAGACCTGTTCCTCCCTCATTGTCTCCATTATCCGCAAAGAGAAACCTGAGAAATATCTCAGTAGAAAACTGATAACAATTATGAAATGCTATAAGAGTCAAACTGGTAAAGATCTATCTAAAGGATTGGAAAAGACAAGCTGGCTAGGGCTTAAAAGGAAGAATGCTGAAGGGAAGAGAAAGTTATATTCAGAGTCCCTGAGAGATTCTCAGAAGGCCCCCCTCAAGGATTCATGTGAGTTCTGATAATCATGTGCTACCGACCACGAACTGTCAGCTAAATTACTACTAAAAATGCTGTTTAGTTGTAATAGAAAAATAAACTTTTTTAAAAAAATAAGTAAACCATATCCAAGAATAATGTAAAGAATATACATGTATCCATCAACTCCAGGGTAAAGTTCACAAGATATATTACTCAATCAAAAACTTTTGATGTAGAGATGCAGGAAAACACAATTCATTTTAATGAACAAAAGCATTCATCCAAAATTTATCTAGAAATAAGGTAGATGATAAAAAGGATATTGAAGTGGCGATCATAATTGTGTCCTAGTCTGCTTCAGCCATCATAACAAACTACCATAGACTAGGTGACTTAGATGACAGACAATTTATTTTCTCACAGTCCCCGGGACTGGTAATCTAAGAGTAGGTTGCCAGCCAATTGGGTCCTGGTGGGGGTCTCTGTATTGTTACAGATATCTGCCCTCCAGCAGGGTCTTCATGTGGCCTTACATCAGTGTGTGTGCACAGGCAGGGAAAGAATTCCACTCTCTTTCCATCTTTTAATGAGGACACTTCTCCTATGAGATCAAGCTGTCACCCTCCCAAAATCACTTACCCTTAATTACTTCCATAAAGATACTGTCTCCAAATACAGTCACATTAGGGTTTAAAACTATAAAATATGCATTTTGAAGCACACATGTCAGTTCAAAGCAGACATGTGTTGCTTCAAAATATCCAAGAAGCTATAGAAAAGACTCAATCTGTTCCATACAGACATGAAATACAGGATGTCCATAAAGTGTGGGTGCAATTTTTAATTGCACAGAATTTATGGACACCCTGTACATAGTTTGAGAGAACCAAATTGAACTTCTAGAGATTAAAAAAACATGTAGTCATAGTCAGGTATGAAAAACGGACTGGACAGCACTGACATCAGAAGAAAGAAATAACTACTTCAGACACCAAAATAGAAACCATGAAATAAGTTACAGAAAGAAAAAGGATGAAAAAAACTGAATAGGATATCAATGAATCCTCTGAATATATAAGCAGCCAAACACACACACACACACACACACACACACACACACACACAGAGATATATATATGTTGTCTTTAAAAGTAAGCAGAGGTCCAAAGGTATTTAAGAAATACGGTCGAATATTTTTTTTCAATTTGATAAAAACTGTATATCCTCAGAGTTAAATAAGGTCAATGAAATGAAAATATAAGAAAATAAGGGAAACTACAATAAGACACATTCTAATTGACCTTTACAAAACCAATGATTTAAAAAGAAAATCTTTAGAGTAGACAGAGAAAATGTGCAGAAGAATAAAGGCCAGAATGACAGCAGATTTCTCTCAGAAAACAATGCAAGCTATACGGAAAGGAACATTTTTAAAGTACTGATGGAAAAAAAGAAAGTAAAATAAAACTTTTGAAGCTACATAGGCTCAAAGAATTCATGACCAGCAGATTTCACTATAAGAAATGTTAACTGAAAGCTTTCAATAAAAATAAAAATGATACCATATCAAATTGTACCTACCCAAAATAATGAAGAAGACTATAAACAGTAACTACATGTGTAAGTATGAAATTTGTTTTTTCTTAATAGTTGCAGATCTTAAAAAATTATTTTAAAGCAAAAATAAATAATTAATTTTGTCCATTTATAAAATAATTAGATGTAAAATACATAACCATAGCACAGAGTCTGGATGACAGAAATTAGAGTATAGATGTGAAGTGCCTAAATTTCAATTTAGTGTAGACTGCTTTCTATTGATTATGCTATACAGCAACCACTGAAACAATACAATGAAGAAAGACAGCAAATTAACAAGCCACATATAAAATAAAAACATAATAGCAATCCAAAAGTAGTCAGAAAATAGGAAACGATAAAAAAGATAAGACTGTTAGAAAAAAAAAAAAATCACAAGATGATGGCTTTACACCAAACTATATAGGAAATCACACTACTGTAACTTGTAAACTTCAAGCTATACAATTATATACTGTCTACAAGGATCTTATTTTAAATTAGGAAACAAATCTAGTAGCAGTAAAAAAGAGTAAATAAAATGTATCAGGCTAACACTAACAACAAGAGCAGAGCTGGAAATTTGGAATGTCTATATTAATATCAAACAAAAAAGAGCCAAATAGATGACCAGAGAGAGAGATTATTCTACCGTAAAAGGGAGGGTAAATTTATTTAGAGGAAACAAAGTTTGAAAGATTTATGTGCTAAATGAAAAAACTAATAAAACTGTAACACAAAAAGTACAAATCAATGATCATAGTTGAAGACTCCAGGAACTCCTTTCAATAACTGATAAAACAAGTAAAAGGTTCTCAATACTCTACCAACCAACTATAATTAACATGTACAAAAATTCCAAAAAAAACCACACTGGAGTGCACATTCTGATTAAGTGTACAATTTAACAGATTGGATTCTGAGCCGAAAAAACAAGTATCAATATATTTAAAATAATCCAAATCAAACAAGTATGTTTTCTGAAGATAATGTAATCGTGCTGATCTAGATAAAAAAGAAGATAAAATCACTGATATCACAAATAAAAGATTATATCACTACAGATTCTACAGATATTAAAAGGATAACTGGGTAATATTGTTAAAACCTTATACTAAATATTTGGCAATTTAGGTTTAATACACATATTCTATAAATGATAAGAAGCGTCCAAGATAATTCAAGAAATAAAAGATTAATAAATTATGAATATATCAAAAGCATAAATAAATGTGTTGATAATATAATACAATTTAGTTTAAACCCCTTCCAGAAAGATGCTGCTTCAATTGGATATGATAAACAATTTGGAACTTTGATCCATATATTACACCACAAATTAAAATTATTTTAAAGTGACCTGTAGGCCTAAATGTAAAAACCTAAATTTACACAAATTCTCAAAAGCACATAGGAAATAATCTGTTATGATCTAATTCAGACCCAGGTTTTCTATATAAAACACCAGAATCATTATTTATGTAGATAAAATATAATCAATTGAATTTCCACAAAATTCAGAATTGCTACTCTTTGAAATATATGGTTATGAAAATGAAAAAAACAAACAAGCCACAAGTTGAAAGAAAATATTTTTAAACAGTATATATGCTCAAGGGCTTACTGAATATAATATGAAGAGAACTTTCAAACCAACTATTAAGAAACATGTTAATAAAAAATAATAGACTTGAACAGACAATTCATTGCAGATGGTGTAGTGATGGTTAATAAGCTCATGGGAAGAAGATGAATACCATTCATTACACTCTCATGCAATGTGAATGAAACTCCAATTCAAAAATGCTACACCGACAGTAAAAACTGTAAAATTAGAGGACCAACCATAGCAAATTCCGGCAAGCATGTTGCAGAAACTTTCATCGTTTGCTGGTAGGAATGTAGAACGTTACAAGTACGTTGAAAATTCATTCAGTAATTTCTTCATAACTTTGACAGAAATAATAATAGATATTGTTATTGCCTGGCCCAAGGTGGTTTTCTGTATTGCATGCACACCTTCCGCTCTTTTTGTCTGTTGAACTGTTGTTACTTGTGAATAAGAACATTCGCCTTATTTGCATGTAAACCTAGAAATTAGTGCAGGATTCCCAGATGCATAAAAATGTGCAAAGCAAAAGAACAGAATATGCTATAAGGAATGAGCCTTGTTCTCAAACTTTCAGTTGCTTAAATATTCACCTCTACTCCAGGCTATTTTTCAGGAAGTCCTAGATTCTTTGTCAGAGTGAATTTTAAGGCTCTGTTTGCCACATATCTGTATACACACATCTACACAGACTCCCTTCGTTTTATAGCTCTGATCTAGTAACCAAAATGAAGCTCCTCTGAAACCCACACCCTTCCTGAATCACACAGTGACAGGTTAATGCCGCTGTTCCACTACGGCTGCTGTGCCAGGAAGACAGATTATGCGACGTGCAGGCATCCGGCTGCAAAAGCCAGTGAACTTTGATGTGCATTTAGGTGTTGATGAAGGATGAGCTCTTGCTTAAAAGAACATATGTTGTTCACGAAATCCCCAGAGAAACTATTAAAAATGCACTATTCATTTTAAAGAGAGGTTTAATTATTGGTTAGACAGCATACAGAGTTTTCCCATAATCTTCTAGTTGCAGTGTTGCTATGAATGTCAGGAGTATGAAATATTCTGTAAGTGATTTCAGAAAACTGGAAGTTAGCAGGGATAACAGCCTCATTAACTTAACGTGTCATCAGAAAAATTCAATGGGGAGTCCCGGCACAGTGTGAAGGCTACTCTATTTCATATTGCTGTTTGACATTTAAGAAAGTCACAAATATCCTTTTGGGCATGGAACACTATTTTTTTAGAGTACAAAGACCATGTGAATATATAGTAATTAAGAACAGTGGAATATTTTAACTTCATTTTGTTACCTTCAAATAAAAGGTCAGGTGGGCTGCATAGCAAAGATTTTGCTGGTGGTAGCTAAAGAATTAGCAAGTGTATTGAATATAATGCCATTCAGATGGAGTAAAATGTAGCAAATCTAGACAAAGATAAAACTAGACAAGAAATAATATTTCTCTTGGGCTGCTGCTTCAGCACTAGGAGCCACCAAAATATAATTAGAGTCCATGTAATTCAATTAATGGAAATTATGCTGGAGAAGTTGTTTAACCTTGGAGAACACCCAAGAATTGATGGAAAACTAACAGAAAAAAAGCAAAACAAACAAAAAACTTCCTATATTTCTTTCTCCCCAAATCACCATTAACTTTAAGACACATCATTAATTTAATCACAAATTGGAAGTAAAATTAATTTGACATATTTGTCTACACTATATTTTTTGTTAACATGACATTTATCTTTGCAATATCATATTTTAATCTCTTAAGAGTCTTACTCAGTGTTTCAAGGTAATCATTTCTTGAATTTAGATAATAAATATTATTTTGTATTACCAATGGCCACTTGAACTTATGTGTAGTATGACACTGTCACGTTGCCTTTGTATCATCCATGCTGTGATATTGACCTCTACTTTGTTAGGATAGACCAAATACAAAGGGTATTGAATGCTCTCAAAGTTTTATCTGTATTTCATATTTGAAGCTGTCTCCTTGATCATTTTTTCTCTCTCTTATGTTTAATTATGCAAATTTGATAAGGTTGTATTGTAATGTAATGCATTGTTGATAATTGAATGATTGCCAGTACTAAACTTTATAAATAAATTTATTGACATTTAAGAAAGTCACAAATAAAATAAATATACATCACAAATGTTAATAAACATAAATATTTTTAAAAGCCTATATATCTGGTATTGCACTTTTAGTTATTATTTTAGTGATGCTATTTCACATTGATTTCTGAATCAGCTACATACTTTAGATCAGACATCTCATCAGCCTAGCTGGTATTCTTTCATAATAATGTTGAAGTACCCAAAGAAGGAAATCAGTTTTAATTCTTTGTTTTAACTTAGGATGGAAAGTTCACTGCTATACTGAATTATTTTAGTTCTTGACTGTTTGATAGAACTTCTATTAACAGTACACATTTTTTTAATCCAAATCTAGATGAATGATTCCCTTACACATTCATTGCTTGTCTTGAGACTGTGAAGCTTTTAAATCTAAATATTTCTTGGGAAATTAAGACTGTAAGCTTCTATCGGTCATTTGTATTGTCCGATACTGATTTTTAGCTCTTGAATTGACAAGATGGTTGGAAAAGTAAAAGAGGATCAGAAGTAGACCACAGCTCAGGTTACTTAGAGTAAAGCAAGTATCATTTATGGGTAGGGAAAGGGGAAGCAAATACGAACCTAGAGAATGTTAAGAAAACATAAGCAGGTTTTATTTAATTATATTGCTCAGGACTGACCCAATTTAGATTCTGTGAAACTGTTTCATAGGAGCATGAGAAGCAGACTCACAGATCCGTAAAAAGAGAAAACTAAGATACAATTGCCTTTTTTGGCCTTATGAAGATTTTCCAGTACATCCAGAGCTACTTTTTATAAAGGATAGAAAATGGATTTTGAAATGAGTTTTGATCTTCATTTTTTCCATTCATTTTCTTTGTGACTGGATAATAAACTTCAGCCTTGATTTTCTTATCCATAAAATGGGAAGAATAATACCTGTATAATAGAATTCTTTGGGGGGTTTAATGATAGAATGCACAAAAAGATCCTCAAGTGATGACTTGCAGAGAACAAACCTAGAGGAAGGAAGAAGCAGCTGGCAAGTCAAGGAGTAGATTCTTTGTCCCAGCTCTGGGGGTTCATATGTGAAAGACAAAATGGAGGTCAGTAATTCAGCAGAGTGAATGTAGGCGTCTTGTTTCTCGTCTATGTGTATATAGCAGAATACTTACTACATGAGTCACCAACCAGCATAAGGGAATAGATGCCTCTGCCTTATACTGATTTTAGAACAAGATTCCTGCCTCTCCTCCTTACTTTATTCTCAGATGAGAACTATGGAGACCTGTCTAGACTTTCTTTTATATCAAAAATGTAACTGTTTCTATACAATTTCTTGGTCATATTTGTATTTTGAAGACTGTTTAGAATACCAACTTTATTGCTAAATATCACTTAATGTTTTATGTTATTTCCTATAAATTTAATTAAAAAGCTTAAAGCATTATATTATATAAAATTTAATCCATATAATTTTCAAAGTCTAAGTTGAAAGTGCAACTTTTAAGACTTATCTAGATATATTACACAATTAAAGTTGCAACTCTTGCTTTTTGCCTATGAAAGAATGTTATACTTAGATAGCCCCAGAGACTCAACTTAAAGACTTCTGGAAGTGACCAAGAAATCAAGTAATGCCTCAGGATATAAAATAAATGTCCACAAATTGATAGCTTTTATATATGCCAATAACAGCCAAGTTAAGAAGAAATTCAGGGACACAAAGCCCTTCACAGTAGCTTCAAAGAAAATAAAATACCTGGCAATATAACCAACGAAGGAGGGGAAGAATCTTTACAAAGAGAGAGAATTATGAAACCCTAAGAAAAGAAATAGCAGAAGACATTAACAAATGGAAAAGCATACCATGCTCACAGCTAGGAAGAATCAACATTGTTAAGATGTCTACACTACCCAAAGCAATCAAAAGATTTAATGTGATCCCCCCCCCCCCCCCCAAGAAAACCAACATCAGACTTTGAAGAACTGAAAAAAAATGGTGTTTTGCTTTGTTTGGAACCAGAAAAAATCCCTGGATAGCAAAGGTAATTCTTAGTAAAAAAACAGAAAAAAAAAAAGGAATCCAAGGCATCACTCTACCAGAGTTCAGATTATATTACAAATGCACAGTGATCCAAACAGCATGTTATTGGCACAAAAGTAGAGACATAGACACATGGAACAGAATAGAAAACCGGGAGATGAAGCCAGCCTCCAATTTCCATCTGATCTTCAGTAAAGCAAACAAAAGCATACACTGGGGAAAAGAATCCCTATTCAAGAAATGGTATTGGGAAAAGTGGTTAGCCACATGTGAAAGATTGACTCAAGATGGATAAACAATTTAAATCTAAGAAATGAAGTGATAAAAATCCCAGGGAAGCATGGAAAAAACTCTTGAGGCTGTCTGCTTGGGCAAAGATTTTATGAAGAAGACATCATTGGTAATTGCCAACACCATCAAAGTTAAACAAATTGGACTTAATTAAACTGAAAAGCTTCAACACACAACCATTAAAGCAAAAAGACAGCCTTCGCAATAGGAAGTAATATGTTATTAATCTAACAAAGGGTTGATAATTAGAATCTACAGAGAACTCAAATTAATCAAAATGAAAAGAGCAAACAATCCTATATATCACTGAGCAAGAGACATGAACAGAATCTTTTCTGAGGAAGACAGATGACTGGTCAACAAACATAAAAAAATACTCATCATGTCTAATGATCAGAAAAATGCAAATCAAAACCACCCTAAGATATCACTTAACACCACTGAGAATAGCTCACATAACAAAGTCCCAAAGCTGCAGATGCTGAATCTGGAAGGAAGGGGACACCACTTTTACATTGTTGGTGGGAATGCAAACTAATATACCTTTTTGGAAAGAAGTAGGGAGTACCCTCAAAGAACTAAAAGTAGACCTTCCATTTAATTCCACAATCCCATTACTAGGTATCTCCCTGGGGGGGGGGGGTAGAAACATTTCATTATGAGGACATTTGCACTAGATTGTTTATCACAGCTGAGCTTACAATCACCAAGATGTAGAAACAACGTAAGTGCCCATCAACCAATGAATGGATTAATAAGCCGCTGTATATGTACACCATGGAATACTATCCAGCCTTAAAAAAAAGGGAGACTTTACATTGTTTGGATTAACCTGGATGGAGTTAAACACATTCTTCTTAGTAAAGTATCACAAAAATGGAAAATCAAGTATCAGTGGAAAAGCAATGTACTCAATACTAATATGTAGCCATATTAGTGGAAGTAATACACATCCACACAAGACAAAAATTCAGTTTAATTCCAGTTGAAGGAGAGGAAAGTGGGGAGGGTGGGGAAGGGAAGAGGGAATAGGATCAATGTACTCCCGAATGATGGGCACCATGTAAGGGTATGTGGCATACCTTCCGAGTGGGGGACACAGCTACAACAAGGACTTTCCCTAACAAATGCAAGCATTGTAACATAATCTTCTGTACCCTCATTTAATCTGAAGTAAGAAAAATAAAGTTGCAACATAAAAACATACATTTTAATGATAATTTAAGTATGATCTGAAATTCAATTTATAAACTAGCTTTAATCTTATAAAATGCCTACTTTTGTCCTTTTTAGCCTGCTGTTCACGTACATAACTAGTTTTAGTTCTTTTTTTTCTATCACTAATCTGTATTAGGATAATAATTACATTTCCTACTTACTATTTTCAAATTCAAAATGTAATGAATACATATGCATACATACACAGACAATTACTAATTAATGGAGACTTGGTTAGTTGTAACACAAAGACATGCTACCAAAATTCTTAAGTATATTTGTAAAATATTTAAAAGATTTTTTTTCTTAATTAATAACATTGGTAAAATGCACATTTTCTCTTTCCTCATAGCTTTTTATTTTCGCCTTTTAACATGTTGCCCAAACTCAAAATTAGAATGCATGGTTTGAGCTCACATGGTTTTAAAGTAGGGGCAACCTACTTTGCTGGTGTTAAATTCCTTATTAATTCATGACCATTACTAAGTTACCAATGAGCCTGAAAACATACTTTTAAAGATGTGGGAATTAATTGGCATCTTGCTCTTGCTGAGAGCCAATTTTATTCAAAACTTATTCTCCACAACCTGCCACCTCTGCCATTTCTTTTTTTTCTTTAGGAAGTTTCCTGGGATTCTCTTCCAGGCAGGACAAGACAGTTAAGATGTGTCTTGTATAATACATTCTATTATACAAGAAGGTTTTGTATTTCTGGGAGCTTCAGGTTCTTTCTATGTAAACTTAATTCTGATTTCTCAAAATCATTACAAAACTGTTTGAAAAATTATATACAAGAAAACATATTTTAAACAAATAAAACATAAATATTTTTAAAAATTGTTTTAGTTTGCTCAGGTTGTGAGAAAAAAATACTATGGAGTATTCTGTGCCTAAACAACAGGAGTCTATTTCTAGAGGCTAGAAGTCTAAGAACAAGGTCTGGTCATGTTGTTTGCTGATAAGGGCTGTGGTCCTTGGCTGCAGATCACTGCCCTCTTGCTGTGTCCGCAAATGGTCTGTGTGTAGAGAGAAAGGAAAAGAGATCTCTGGAGTCTCTGCTTTTAGGGACCCTATTCCTATTGGATCAGAGATCTACCCTTCTGACCTCATTTAATTACTTGCTTAGGGTCCCATCTTCAAATCCAGTCACATTGAGGGTTAGGGCTTCAACATATACATTTTGGATCAACAAACATTTATTTCATAATATGCCACCCACCCACCCCCAAAAGTATGTGCTTTTGACTTGCAAAATACATTTATTCCATCTCCATAGCTGAGCTGTCTTTCATTGCAGTAATAACTCTAAAGTCTAAAGTCTGGCTTTAAAATCATCTCAATTAGATACGGATGAGAGTCAAAGCAAAATTCATTTTGAAGCAAAATTTCTCTCCAGTTCTGACCCTAGAAAAAGTTGTGTACTTTAAAAATACAATGAGAAGGGGTAGTGGCTGTGGCTCAGAGGAGTAGGGCACTGGCCCCATATGCCGGAGGTGGTGAGTTCAACCCCAGCCCTGGCCAAAAACTGCAAAAAAAAAAAAAAAAAATACAACAGGAAGACAAGTATAGGGTAGATATTTCCATCCTCCCAGGAAGAAATTGAAAGGAAGAAAGAGGTGATGGAGTTCAAGCAAGCCTAAAATGTAGAAAGGAAAATTTAATTATAACTTAAGCCTTGAAAATAATTGTCTTTGGCTCAGTTCCCTCCCATCCTGGACTGCTGGGGTGGAAGTGTCAACTCCACTGTTCTGCGGGACCATCCCATGCCCCACAGCTCTCTATGGTGGTCCCACGAATATGGCTTTCTAGGGAGGTTTCAGCAGCAACTGAAAAGATGGCCTCACTTTCTAAAACTGAAGAGAAAGAAGCCTTGTCCCTGGGGCGTGTGGTGGGAGTGGTAGCCCTGATGATCTTGGACTGATGGGTGATTCTTCCCTGTTCTTGAAGATAATACGTGTTTGAAGACTTCTTTCCTTCTTCCCCATTTTGTCTGTTTTATTTAGTTCCAGCTGTCAGTGTTTCTGCCTCTCTCATCACATCTCTATTCTTGGCCACATGTTGAGACAGATTGTTATGCCCACGGTCCACAAACACACTCATGTCCTTATCTAATGCTTATTAAACAAGTGTCAATTTTTCAAAATGCATAACTTCATTTGTAGATAAGCTGTGAATTTTTCTTTTTTCTTTCTTTTTTTTTTTTTTTTTTTTTTGCAGTTTTTGGCTGGGGCTGGGTTTTAACCCATCGCCTCTAGTATATGGGGCCTGCACCCTACTCCTTTAAGCCACAGGCGCCGCCCAAGCTGGGAATTTTTCAAACTTCATGTTCTGTTTTTGGTTTGTAGATTTCCTTGTTTGTTTCTTTGCTGAAGAATTTTTTCAATTCATGGTTCTCCACTCACATTTTATTATAATCCGTAAGGAAACATCAAGTCATTCCTTCAACACTTTGCTGAGAAATCTCAATAAAATATAATAAAATATCTAATTTCACTTTAACAAGCTTTATTTTCCACAGAGTACTAGAACACATTTCATCTAATTATTCTGTTATTTTATAACAAGGATAGCTCTTCCTCCAGTTTCCAATAACCTATTCCTAATTTCTATCTGAAACATCAACAGAATCACTGTTAAAATGCATGTTTCTACCAACAATCTCTTCAAGGAAATCGAAACTTTCAGCCTCTACCCATCACCTATTTCTAAAGCCACTTCCACATTTTCAGCTGTTTGTTTCAGCAGCAGACCACTTCACAGAATCAATATCTGTATTAGTGTGCTCAGGTGGTCAGAATAAAATACCATAGATTGGGTGGTTTACACAACAAAATATATTTTCTACCTTTCATTTGATGACATTCAGCCTATAACATGCAGTCTGTAACAGTATGCCATCCATAATAACAGTACATAAATGAGATTGAGTAATAGAATCTATGATAGTTGGAATATAACTTTCCATAAATAATTTAGTTGGTATGTAGGGAGCTTTTTCCTAGAAAGTGATTTATTGGAAAACTCAAAATTAATTTCAAATACACAGAGAGTTTGCATGATATTCTTGTAACATATGAACAAAGTCAAAGTTTTCCTTAAAGTTCATTTATTTCAAAACAACTTTTATGAATTTATCACTTTTATATAACTTCCTCTACTTTTCATGAATTTTATCAAAATAAGTTTGATTTACATTTGTCCTAAATAATAACATCCATAGTATCAATTATTAATATTTGTTATTCATATATTTGAATTGATATTTGCATTAATATATTTAGTATTCATATATTTGATATTCATATATTTCATACTTTATAGTTAGTTTATTTTTAAAATAAGTCCTTTTAAATTAAAAAAAGTATTTCTATTTAATATGTATGTATTAGTCAGTAGTCAGGTCATGAGGTAAGAGAAACTATATAAGTGATTTAAATGAAAAAAAAAACAAAACTAACTCAAAGAATTATAAACTAGTGAATATTTTTAACTTAAAAGGAGCAAAAGAGGTGGCGCCTGTGGCTCAATGAGTAGGCCACTGGCCCCATATACCAAGTGTGGTGGATTCAAGTCCAGCCTCGGCCAAACTGCAAACAAAAAATAGCCAGCGTTGTGGCGGGCACCTGTAGTCCCAGCTGCTCGGGAGGCTAAGACAAGAGAATAGCGTAAGCCCAAGAGCTGGAGGTTGCTGTGAGCTGTGTGACGTCATGACACCCTACCGAGGGCGGTAAAGTGAGACTCTGTCTCTACCAAAAAAAAGGAGCAAAAGGGAACTCTAAGACAAGGGAAATAGTAATTGCTAAGAAAAAGTAAACAAGATAAAAACAAGAAGTTAGAAGGAAAATTTGCCACCAAGGCTGAGATTCAGACTTGACTGAAGAGGACGTGCTTCACAAACTAGGCAGGATGCTGTTAGTCCAAAAATTGGTGAACGCCTGAACCACAGTGAGTCAGAAAAAAATGCCACACTGGCCAACTGAAAACTCATATGGGATTACAACAGGGCAATCCTGCAAAGGCATGATGGTGAGAGAAAGTATGTGCCCTTGGTCGTGGTGTGGTCCTACTGTGTTCTTCCATCATTCTCTATTGAAAAAGCCTAACACTGGGGCCTTCTGGGAAAGAATAAATGTAAGTATAATAGAAATATACTAAATAGAAACAAATTGTGAACATGTACTCATTAGCATAGTTCTTTTTTTTCTGCTAATGAGGTAGGATATTTATTATTTTTTAAAATTTTTATTTATTTATTTATTTTTTATTGTTAAATCATAGCTGTGTACATTAGTGCAATCAAGGGGTACAATGTGCTAGTTTCATATACAATCTGAAATATTCTCATCAAACTGTTCAATGTAACCTTCATGGCATTTTCTTAGTTATTGTATGTAGACATGTATATTCTGCATTTATTAATAGTAGGTTTCGCCTGTCCCTATTCTAAGATGCACTGTAGGTGTGACCCCACCGATTACCCTGCCTCCACCCTAACCTCCCCCCTCCCTTCCCCTTCCTTTGCCATTTCCCCATATTCTTGTGGTGTGGTTGGGTTATAGCCTTCATATGAAAGCTATAAATTAGCCTCATAGTAGGGTTGAGTACATTGGATACTTTTTCTTCCATTCTTGAGATACTTTGCAAAGAAGAGTATGTTCCAGCTCCATCCATGTAAACATGAAAGAGGTAAAGTCTCCATCTTTCTTTAAGGCTGCATAATATTCCACGGTATACATGTACCACAATTTGCTAGTCCATTCATGGGTCGATGGGCACTTGGGTTTCTTCCTTG
>CAUYPK010058540.1:0-71205 GCA_963574355.1 Loris lydekkerianus | reverse complement strand
ATTATATATTGCTTTGGGTAATATGGACATTTTAACAATGTTGATTCTTCCCAGCCATGAGCATGGTATGTTTTTCCATTTGTTAACATTTTCAGCTATTTCTTTTCTTAGAGTTTCATAGTTCTCTTTATGGAAATCTTTCACGTCCTTTGTTAGATAAACTCCCAAATATTTCATCTTCTTTGGCACTACTGTGAATGGAATAGGGTCCTTAACTGTTTTTTCAGCTTGACTATTGTTGGTATATAAAAAGGCTACTGATTTATGAATGTTGATTTTGTAACCTGAGATGCTGCTGTATTCTTTGATCACTTCTAAGAGTTTTGTAGTAGAATCCCTGGTGTTTTCCAGGTATACAATCATATTATCTGTGAAGAGCTAAAGTTTGATCTCTTCTGACCCTATATGAATACCCTTGATCACCTTTTCTTCCCTAATTGTGATGGCTAAAACTTCCATTACAGTGTTAAAGAGCAGTAGAGACAATGGGCAGCCTTGTCTGGTTCCTGATCTGAGTGGAAATGATTTCAATTTAACTCCATTCAATACAATATTGGCTGTGGGTTTGCTGTAGATGGCCTCTATCAGTTTAAGAAATGTTCCTTCTATACCAATTTTCTTGAGTGTTCTGATCATGAAGGGATGCTGGATATTATCAAAAGCTTTTTCTGCATCAATTGAGAGAATCATATGGTCTTTTGTAGCTTCCCAGATGTGTTTGAGCAAAAACAATTGACTTCAGGACTTTGCACGATCTTCGTGACTTTTTCCTCCATGACCTCCTCCCTAGAAATTCCCCTTGATTACTGCTTTCTTTCAGCCCCACTTGCTTTCTTTTAGAACCTTGAGTTTACCTTACCTGACATCCCCAGCCAGGTTCCTGTCTGTACTACACTTTCCATCTAGGCTAGACCAACCGTGCTAATAATTGACCCTCAGTCGGGTCTCACCTGACATGTGTTTGAAGAGCTGATGAGTTCCTTTTTCCCCAGACTCACTTCTGTTGTAAGCAACTTAATTCTTTATCTGATAAAATGATATTAGATTAAGAGTGATCTTTGGTCCAGACCGTCATCTCAGACTGTCACCTCCATCAGGGTAGGGCTAAGGTCAACTCCCTAGCCACAGTTTTCTAGAATCCAGCAGATCACCTGACACTGAATATTTCTTAGGAAGGAAGGGAGAGAATAAAATAACGTAGTTTGAAGCAGCAAAGCATCACTTCTGCATACAACATTATTTTCACATGGGAATAAATTAATCACACATGCAAACATAGCAGATAACCTTTTAGAAAATACCTTGTAAGTAGCGACTGACCCATGTGCCGTCTAGGAGACTCTTTCAGGCAACATGTTAAGGAGCTGAGTCACAATTTTGCATGGTTTTGAAATTTGGTTGTCTTTTAAATGTAAGTGCCTCAGTGTTCTATTACCAAAAAAACTTATTGATCACCAGTGCCATAAATGAAAGATTTATTAATGAAAAAGAAATTCAGGTAATATACATTTGCCATCACAGCAGTCACCATTCTTATTTCAAGTCCAAATACTTTCTCCAATTCTGTATTTAGCATTTACAAATAATATTCATTTGCATTTTACTTCTTGATAGTGCTTAACATGTGAAGGATAAAGGAGGAATTGTTCTAGCTGATAAGTATTGAATTAAACTTGGAGAATTTTTTTTTTTTTTTTAATCTGATGACCTTCATTATGGTGAATCTGTTTAGGTTGTAGTACAAATCAAATTTCTCAAGGGCCTATGGCTAAAGGTAAGAAGATACGGCTTTGTATCCTTGTAATACATTTTGTATTTTAAAGACTTGTTTAAAACTTATTTGGCATATACATCTGCGAAACTCAGTCTTAAAATTTTCTTTAAAAATGAATATTCAGTAAATCATTAGGATTCTAAAGCAGAATAAAATTCATTTAAATTTACAGAGGAAGGTTGGTTTTATAAAACTGGCTCTCTCACTGGCGGCTTTTCTTAGAAGGCTATCTCATTGGAAAGAATTAAAAATAACCTTTTCCATGACATGTATACATACACATAAAGTTGTTTGTTTGTGTAGTGTGACAATGAAAAAAAGAAAATGAATTATTCTGAGCTAAAAGTTGAGAGATAATATCAGTTTTTGAGAATTTACTGCTCAAATTGAGGGCTGTTCTAAAGACAGGTCATGCATATTTACAGACAAGAACTTTTTCTTTTTCTTTTTTCTTTTTTCTTAATAGGTGGTCAGTTTGTGCAACAAGTAAGCCAGGACAATTTCAGAGGTAAATAGGGACGATAAGAAAGAGGGTATCCATGTGGTTTTTTTCCTTCTGTAAAGTTCAGCCCATGTATCATCTCTAATGAGCTTGGTAAAGCAGAGCAAGGCGAATGTGCTGTAATTCATCATGTTTTCCATTTCAAAAGTGACAGGCAACCTACAGGAGAAAACTCTTTAGTTAGTAACAATAAAAAAAAAAAAAAACAACTAAAGGCAAGGGGAGATAATCAAATTTAAAACAATATCTGCAGAGGAACTTTAAAATACACATCAAATATGGACAATCGTCTTATATGGAGGTGTTGTTTGGTTAATACTGCAAGAAGATTTCCTAAGTACTTATAACCAAAATATCTACTTTTTATGTTTGTTCCAAATTTGTGAGAAAATTTAAGAAGTCTTTTCAAGATTTGATGGAGAATGTGTTTCTTATTGTGAGAAATAGCAATGTTGGCCCTTGTAAGGGAGGTACAATTAGTTTTTATGCTGTCCCATTAAACACTACAACACAAAATATTGAAAGGTTTAAATGAAATTTACTCTATAAAAAAAAAGTACATAAAGTATTTTTCTGAGATTGTTGGCCTATTTATAAAAATGGTTCAACAAAATAGCATCTCAAAAAAATGCATTTCTTTGTACTCCATTATCCCCTTTGGAAATTAATCACATTTCCTCTTGTTGCAGACCCAAGCATCAGAGACCTCACACAGAGAAAGGAAGAGGCATGGACCAACCAAATATGTGGGACCTAATCACATCTCTGACGTCTCCAGTCATTCTGCCTTATCTGCAACTAAGTAAGGGAGGGTGAGGCATGATTTGCTCAGTGTAAGAGAAATAAAAGTTACTGCCGAAAAGAAAGGTTAATTTTTACAGTGTCTCAGCCCTACCAACCCACATTTAATTGCAAAATATGTCTCTTTTTAAATACTGGCTGATGAAGGCTGTTTATCTTTATTAAGAAGTTTATATACCTCATCTCATTTACTTAGTTATTGTATTAGGACATTTATACTCTAGATTAATAGATCCGACATGTACCCTTGCATGATGTAAGCATTCCTAATTCTATATGAAATCAGCACATTGTACCCCATAAATACATTAATGTAGACATGATCTATGTGTTTTTGATTTAATAAAAAAATTTAAAAAAAAAAAGAAGTTTAAAGACCATGCTTGTTTAAAGTTATAGTCTGTATAGTAACAAACAATAGGAATACTATACAAGGCTAACAGGTTTTTTCTTCTTTTGGTTTAGAACAGTGATTTTTTTAACTGGTGTGCCATGAGCATGAGAGGATCTTAGATCATGAATTAAAATTTTCAAAAAAAGTTCAAAGCACAGTAAGTATATTCTTTTTTTCTTTTTACTTAAAAAAAAATCAACATAATTTAAGTATGCTGAGGAAGTTGAATTATAGGTTCAGGTGTGCTGCGGGATTTTTTTAAAGGCTGAAAAACACTGATTTAGAATATAAAATGTGCATTTCCATGAAAATTCAAGATACAGAAACACATTTGATTCTAAATAATTACAATCAGTGAAGACCCCAAATCCTTACATTCAGGTGCTGGGGTTGAGTGCTCAGGGGTTAATATGGAAGTGGTACTTGCAAAGAAAACTCCATCTGTACAAAACAATATATTTTTTATATAACTATATATTTTATATATACATATATATTAAATATTATGTTTAATGGCATTCCTTTTGTAAGCAGGCCAATCTACTTACCACTGAATTATTAATATGACAAGGAATGCTTTAAACAAACTGTTTCTTTGGGTACTCAAGAAGCGTTTCTCTCTACTACCTTGGAATTTTTAACAGAAAAGAAAATGACAACTGTGATTATTCAAATCCATCTAGTCAACCCAAATTTATTCTGTATAATGAGACACCAAATTGAGTTTTCCTCCCAAAAGTTTATTCTTCTGTGTTATTGCCCCCCAAATAGCATTACTGTAAGGAAAATGACATTTGTTTTCTTTTTTCCTTGCTGTCTTAGAGAAGGTTGAAACTACTTCCATGTCTCTCTTTCTTGCCTTGTGTATCAGTTTTGCACCAGCACAGAGGATGAAGATGGAAAAGGTTCTCTAACACATGGGTTTATTATTGAAAATGATAGGTTTTACCCAAGGGGGCCCAATCAGTAATATGCTACCCCTATACCAGGGACTGGGGACATTTCCCCTTACCGTATTTGGCTGACTGCAGTGCATACACTGCTTCAATGTGTTATATTTCATGCATTTCCCCATTCCCTTCCGCTCCCCTTTTCTACCCAGAGACTATTATGTTCCTTCTTTTAGGAAAGAAAACTTCTAATACTTCAACGGATGGTTCATACTTAAATTATTCAATGTTTCCTTTGATGCCTTTAATAATTATTTACTTTTCTTGGTATTCATACCTTTCCACAAGTGCTTACCTTTTCATGCTTTCCTACTTATTCTTCAGGGAACAAAGTCTGTTGGATTTAGCTTTTACTATTCTTAAGAAAGAATGATTTCACTATTTTACTTACCTTTACATTTCTCCTCAGAGATACCTACATTGTGGGGAATTGCAAAATGGTTTTTGATGTGCACTTCCAGATCCTCATAGGATTTTCAAACCAGGGATTGAAAAGGGGGAGGGGACGGTAGTCTGTTTTAAGTAATTATCCAGTTTAGAACTAACTACAATGAACTTGGCAGAATTTAACATCCCGTGAAAAAAGATCCATTGGAGTACCTGGTGATAGTTTTTCGAGATAGCAGGCTGAAGGGGAGGGGAGTGGCCCTCTCTGTTCACTTTTGTGGATGAGGCTGGATTGAAAAAGTCATAGTCTCTGCACAGTCTCCATAAGGACTAGTCAGCATTTGTGTGTGTGTGTGTGTGGCTGTGAAGATGGGAGGCTAGGGGAGGCACAATAATGCCAGCCATTAGTTGACAATGTTATTATCCTGGCCTTTCTTCAATGTTTCTGTTTTTTTCTTTTTCTTTCTTTCTTATTCTTTTTTGTTGTTGTTGTTCTTGTTGGTTAGCACTTTCCCAGACAGATCTGCCAAAGGGCCATTGTCAGCCAGCCAAAGAAAGGTTGTGTCCCTAAGGATATCACCAGTGAGTCCTCTTTGCAGCCTTGTTAACGTCCCCAAGCCCCAAGATGTGGCATAAATGGAAAACACACTGCCCAGCAGTTGCCAGAGGGCATGATTTTTAAGCTCAAAGTCACAGGTTATTGGGCTTAGCTTGCCAAGCTTTGGTGTATTAAGTGGGATTTAGTTGGAAAGGCCCCGTACAGACTGTGTGGGTAATGCTCTCTAACCTCTCAACAGTTGAGGTTGTTTTGTTTGTTTGTTTGTCTGGAGACTGAGTTTCTCTCTCTTGGGCTCAAGCAATTCTCTTGCCTTGGCCTCCCAAGTAGCTGAGACTACAGCTGTCCACCACAATGCCTGGCTAATTTTTTCTATTCTTACTAGAGACGGGGGTCTCACTCTTGCTCAGGCTAGTCTCGAACTCTTGAGCTCAGGCAATCCACCGGCCTCAGCCTCCCAGAGTGGGGGGATTACAGGTGTGGGCCACAACACCCAGCCCTCTAAATTGTTCCTGAGCGGCTCCTTCAAGGTTTCCCCTTCTACTCCTTCTACGCTTTGATACCAGCAGTAATGAAAGCAGAGAGTAAATCATCATGGTTTAGTCCACAAAGTCATATCCAAGAAGAAGAGGAAAAATATGATCAAGTTTTATTCCTGGGACTTGGAGAATTATCAAATATTTGAGCTTCTGCTAATTCAGGCAGTGAGCTAATAATCCAGCAAAGTATCTCTGTTGTGTGGCGGAAGGCAAATGATCTGGCTTAGATATCCTACAAAGAATGTGCCATTCCCAGGCCAGGCAATGGGCATCCTTTAAATGATCTTGGGAAGAAAAAGAGGCCAGCTAAAGTGTTGTAAAATAAATATATTTTAAAATTTCCTTTTGTGTTGAAACATTCTATTAAAGCTAAATTTATTTTATGTCCTTAGAGGAAGTACAGAAAAAACCCCGAATGTTGGTCTTCTGGGTAGAAGTGGGGGGAGTGGTGGTCAAGTCACTTTGTTTAAAGATGCACACAAGAGGTGTTTATTTCAACTGTGGCATAAACTTCCCTGACAACCTTTTTCTTCCTTGATTCCACTGCAGAACGTTTTCCTACACAGATGGGTATCAGAAAGTGAGATTCAGGTTTAGCCCTGCTAAGCAAGGAGAATACTTGGTCTAACCATTTAAAGCAACTGGATTTTTGCTATTCCAATGTAGGAAACCTAATTACACCCTGGTAAATTCTCTTCAGTCTACCAAACACAGAAAAAAACAGTGACAGAAACTGAAAGGCCAGAAAAGAAAAAAGAGTCCCTAAGACCTAATGAATCCAAACTAAACACCTCTCCACAGAAATGTCAAACATTTCTCTTAGCACAAAACAAGGCTTAAAGAATTCCCCGCTTTTGTCTCTGGCCTAATTCCTTAAGCAGAGAGGGGGATTTTCCTCTGGGAGTGTTATTTCACAAAGAACGAAACAGCAAATAAACAAAAGACTCTCAAAGAGAGAGAGAGTATAAATAAAATTCATGACTCCTTAAAGAGTTTACACTGAAAGAATGTGGAGGATTATTTACAATTAAAGCATTGCCTATAGAATACAGTTATTATATATAGAGATATATGCATAAAAAGAGTAAGGGTTCATTTCATTTTATTCACAAGAAAAGTGTACTTAGATGCTCTTGGTTTGGAAAAAATCTTGACACTTCATTCTCTTAAGATCCTTTCTGCCACGGTTTTTGTTGTACACGTGTTCATTTTTTGAGATTTAAAATTTCTCACATTGAGCAAACATTTTCTAATTAATTTATACCTTGTTCGAAAAAAGCTGCAGATGATGTCTGTTGCCATTTATTCAAAAAAACTCATTCTGAAAGACATAGTTCCAAGAAAAAGTGTTTGTTTGTTTGTTTGTTTGTTTTTTGTGTGTGTGTGCTTAAAAGCAATTTTGTACATTTAACAAACCCCTTTAAAATGATCATTTTTAGTGGTCAAAACATTCTTTTGGTTGAACAAAAGAAAAGTTGTGATCTATGAAGGAAGGACGTTTGAGTTAATAGCAAAAGATTTCTTCTTTTGGACATATGAGAGTTTTCTGGCAAATCATAGGAGGATGCGATGGAGTAGTTAACAGACTGAGGTTAGAGAAGGGAAAGATGAACACAAAACAAAATGCAAGAGTTCAGCCTTCATGTTAATCAGAAGACGGAAAGAAATGGTTATTAAGATAAAGAAGCAGAGGCTAAGGAAACCACTTGATTATAAATTAGAGCAATTAGTCCTCTTTTCAAGTGTGTGAGTGTTTACTGGGCATTTGAATTCTACTTTGAGCGCGACTTAAAACAACGTTGATAATAATGTTAAAAGCCATGGTACAAGGGCCATATGGACAAGTGCAGTTTAAAGGAGATAGAGTCCTAGTAAAAGTTTGGTCTTCTATGGGAGCTGAAGTCACGGGTCTGCGAGAAGGAGCGAGGATTTAAGCGCTTGCAGAGTTTACAGCAGAGTTTAGATTGAGTCTTATCCTGATGTGCCTGTCTCAGTGAAATATCTGAAACATTTGGCCCCACGAGATTAAAAGAACAGGGCTTATATTTAGCATCTGCTGCCCCCAATTCCAACTTTGCTACTAATAAAATTCAGCTCTATGGAAAAGAATTTGAATTCCAGCTGGGCAGTTTTCAAAATAAGATGAAAAGTTAAGCAGGCAATTGGTGTGTATTTAGGGCTCAAAACACCTTGCCCCCTAAGAAGACTTGAAGGAGTTAATCCCTTCTCAAGATAATCCACTAAAGAGCATCCTTCATTATGATGTTAAAAGCAAGGATCAGTGCCTGGGAGTCTCACAATAGGACAGGGGGCTTTTCAGTCCCAACCACATTCTTCCCAGGTTAGAAACAGAAACTGCTGTGATTCCAGCTGAAAAACAGAGCAGGACTTTTATGTTAAATATTCAGATGGAAGGGGGGGACGGGACATCCACCACATTAACTTAATTCCTCATTGGATAGATTTTCTTGGCAACTGATCTTTTTTATGTTTTAAAAAGTTATTGTATTGTCATGAGAGGACTGTCTCTGGAGCTCAACAGTTACACAGTTTGGAATCACTTTCAATTTCACAGAAAAGTGAATTTTTGATTAAATTTTATTCAATTATTCCCACCATGATATTTAGTGAACACAAAATTCACCATAAACTTGTAGCAAAACTGTGGGCTAATGTTGTTATTTGGCCAAAATTTCATCCTGAAAAATATGTTTTACGATTGTGATCAGACTTTACTTCCCGAAGATTCTTAATCACTTACCATAAGTAACAAGATTACCGTAAGTGGTAATAGTTAAGTCTTAATCATTTTACCATCTGTAACAAAGTATTTAGTGTTTGTCAACAAATGAATATTTTAAAGAATGATTTAAAATTTTGTTTTTACTATTTTTTAAGACATGGTATAGTATTGGTTGTGAAAAATACTGTTTGGAGAGGTGAACATGAAGCCTTCACAATATTTTATAGACAGTTTTAAAAATAAAAAAAGATTGCTAGAAAAATCTGAACTATAAGACCCTATTTTAGGTAACTCAGAATGGCCAACGTTGGCAGTCCCAGGCTAAAGGAAATGTTTATTTTTAAAATTTCCATTTATTCGAAGTGTAAATCATTTTTTTGAAAGGCATATTTGTGTTTCAAAAATTTTATTTTTATCAAAATTGAAACAAAACAGGGAAAGATTCTTAAAGAAGTGTTTTTTAAGCTTGGTGCCTGTAACTCAGCAGCTGGGGCACCAGCCACATGCACTGGAGCTGGCGGGTTCGAATCCAGCCTAGGCCTGCCAGACAATAGTGACAACAACAACGGAAAAATAGCTGGGCATTGTGGCGGGCATCTGTGGTCCCAGCTACTTGGGAGGCTGAGGCAAGAGAATCTCTTAAGCCTAAGAGTTTGCTGTGAGCTGTGATGCCACAGTACTCTACTGAGGGCAACGTAGTGAGACTGTCTCAAAAAAAGAAAAGAAAAAAAAAAAGAAGTGTTTTTCAGAGGAATCAACTGTATTTATAAATGCATGTTTGTCTGGGCTCACATGGTCTCTGTCATGCTCCTGTGATGTTCCAGGCAGCTGGCTCTGGTTCCATAAGATGTGGACATAACCCTCAAGGAGCTGACGGTGAACACTCCCACTTCCAGGCGATCCATTTGGGCACGAGTTGGGGTGATAGTAAATTACTGAAACTAGAGGGACTATTTAGAAAAGAAATAGGCAAAGGCTGCTGTGATCTGGATTTGGATGGGCCAAAAGAGTCATTTGGAAACACTGGCAAGAGAAAGAATTCAAAAGGAAGAAAGCATATATAATGCATAATACATAACAGAAGTCTTTGAATCATGGTCAAGATCTAATATACCTTGGAGACTTATCAAAGCCAGCATTTTAAACAGAATTTCACTAAAATTTTATTTCCACGAGACATGTCATGGGAGGGGAAGGATCTTTGAGGTCAGATTTTTGTTACTTAGCGAAAGGACTTTGCTTTTATGTCCTTATTTGTATCATGTGAGAATATCCCTGAACCAGAGGCTAGTAGGAAGATTCTGAGACAGTGTATCAAAGCCTATGTTCTCTTAGTACACTGGTGGTAACCAATAAAGGCCTGAAGTCTGGCAGATCCTATGTGTACTCACTGTGTGATTTAGTCCTATGTCCGAGGTTGTTGTCATGTATCAAGAGAGAATGGCACCAACGTATAGGGTTGTTTAGAACATAAAATGCTACGGTTCCTAAATAGCTCAGTGCCTAGGTTATTTATATGCTCCTCAATTAATTTTATGAAAAACAACAATGAAAACATACACAGCTCAAAGTGTCAGAGATTCCATTCTCTTCTTTATAGATACATTCTTCCTTATTTTAAAAGGAAAGTAATATATATAAGGTTAATTCAAGGAATGCAATTGTCTCTAATGATTTTGAACCTTATAGTCAAAGCATTTTTCTTAGCTTATTTGACTTTAACTAAAAAGATTTAAAAAATTAAGCCACTAACTAATGTGGACTCACAAGCTCCCTTTCCTATCCACCCCTCCCACCCCCACGTATATTACTGGGGAAAAAAAGTCATTGGATAGTTAGTTAAAGCACGTAGTCATTTTTGAGAATTTTGGATCCTAAGACCTGTAAGTGTTACAGTCAGGGGACTCATGTTCCATCCGCTGCCTTCTTCTTCAGTGAATAGTCAAAATCCAGCCTCTTTATCTTTTCATTCATTCCCATGTAAAGTCATTTTGAAGAGAGGGCTATTGCTAGCTCAGAAATAAAACTTGTCTTTGACTTGACTTTCACTCATTTATCATGTATTTACTGAACTGCATTTATTATGAGAACGAAGTAACATTCACATACAATTTGCTTTTTATCAATTGTTATTTCATTTAATCTTCTCAACATTCATACAAAATATTTTTCCCAGTCTTCATTATAATCGAGGAGGAAAACAGATCTAATATATGCCCAAGTATGTGGAGCTGGTGAGAATAAGTGGAAAAATGAGAATTCCAATCCCAAGGTCCAAGCTCTGGGTGTTTTCTCTAGGAAGTACTGCACCAAGATGAAGTCTCCTTCCACCTGGTTACCCAGGGCCTGTAGCTTGGAGGTCCAGGGCCTCCTTATTGGCTTGGACCCTCTGCTATCTTAGCTGCGCTGTGAATGGAGACTCCTGGCTTCTGCCACAGTTCTATGTGACTGATTCTGAACTTGGGTCTAGAAATTATACTGCCACTCCCCTCGTGAGCCAAGCAGTCCTGCCAAAGGCCTACACATCCATGTGTACACAGGTCACAGAACAAAATTTTCCTATGCATGAACGACCTATATTGCTTTGGAAAACTGTGTCCCCTGACAAGCAGGCTAAGGATGGAATCTGAGCATTTTTCACCTTCCTAGAGCACCATGTGTTGGATTAGTATTCAATAACTACTAATTGAATGGAATTCATTTGACAAAATAAAAGAAAAAGAAAGTATGGGTCAAGAAATTTTCTTAGGTTAAGAAGCAATCTTGAATTCACAGCTTAATCAATAATGATTTGCAGGTTCATTATTCTCCAACTCTCAGTTGGTACTGCTGGCTGCTCAGTTATTTTTAAACCTTTACTAGGTACATAAATACTTTCCTCTTTAATGAGAAGGAAGCTGGGCAGCCTGTGCTTTATCATTAAGTTTCTTTTTAATTCACAAATGTTTCAGTGTCTGGATGACCCTTTTAAAAAGTCATCAATTTATTATCCATTTTTCTTATCTTCTTATTAAAAAAAGAAAGAAAGGAGAAATGGGAAAAAATTCTTATTGGTCTGAAGAGATTTACATCACCAAAACTCATAATTTGGGCTACTGATTATGTCAATTAATGTCCAGTGTAGGGGAGGGTGTGCAACCCTGGGTTCATCTGCTGTCCAGCCAAGGATTATGGCCCTGTACAGATGGACTTCCAGAAGTGTGAACCCAAAGTCATCAGTAAAATGGGGAAAATATTGTATAGATGTTTCCAAAGTGCGACAATGATAATCATCAGAAAATTTATCATGTGATGTCTTTGTTACCAGTTCTTCCTGGTGATTGTGTGTTTGTGTACATGCACGGTAAATGTCTTCTAGAAAGAGCAACAGAGATACTTTTCCAGTAAGTACAATGAGGTTCAATAATAGAGCATGTATATCCCATCATGACTATCACTCACACGGCAAAACTGAAGTGGAAATAAGAGCTCTATATTAATAAACAATTTGTATTTTCTAAAAGAATAGAAATAATGTGGTGGGTTAAAGTGTGGACATGCAAGCTGTCTATCAGTTAAGACATTTTAAATTTAATTAAAGACTAAATAATAAAAGCCACAACGGGATGTATAGTGATTCTTTCTTTAACATCTAAAAATTTTAATTTTTTTATAATATAAAAATGTTTAAACAGATCAATCTTTATAACTAAAGAGATTAAATAAAGGTGATTCAAACTATTTATTCCACAATTTTATACAGGTAAAAAAAAAAAAAATAACTTCCATTGCATCCTGAAATACCTTTTCCCATACACATACACCCTACCAGCATGTTTCAGGTTACTGTGCACCTTCAACCAGACTCTCTATGGCAGGCAATCAATGAGATGACCCCCCCAAACCTGCTGCCTACTAGTGTTCACACTTGTGGGTAATTCTTTTTTTTTTTTTTTTTTTGAGACAGTCTCATTTTGTCACCCTCAGTAGAGTGCTGTGGCATCACAGCTCACAGCAACCTCTAGCTCTTTAGCTTAGGCAATTCTCTTGCCTCAGCCTCCTGAGTAGTTGGGGCTTACAGGTGCCCACCACAATGCCCGGCTATTTTGTTGTTATTGTTGTTGCAGTTTGGCAAGGGCTGGGTTTGAACCCACCCCCCTTGGTATATGGGGCCGGCACCCTACCCACTGAGGCACAGGCACCGCTCACTTGTGGGTAATTCTCTTCCCTTAGGTGTAGACCTGTGACTTACTGCTAGCCAATAATATTATAGCAAAAGTGATGGGATGTCACTTCTGTGATCATGTAAGATTCATAACTTCTAATTTGTAAGCCAACTGTCTTCTTTGCTGGCTTTGACGAAGCAAGATGCCATGTTGGAGAAGCTTAAGTGCCAAAAAGCTAAGGCCTGCAGTAACTAAGCCCCTCATTCCAATAATCCAAATGAATGGAATCCTGTAAATTAACAACCTCCTGAGTGTGTTTGGAAGTGACTCCTTCCCCAGCTGAGCCTTCAGATGAAGTCCTACCCTAGCTAACTCCTTGATTGCAGCTTATGGGAATGCAGCTTATGAAGCAAAGGACTCAACTAAGCTTGCTCCTAATTCCCGAATGACAGATTGTGAAATAATAAATGTGTTGTTTAGGGTGCTGAATGTGTGGTAATTTGTGTACTAAAGTAATAGATAACAAATTACACACAAATGAATGCTATTTGGTTTTCAAACTGAGGGGAGCACAGTGTGTAAACCCATATCATACAGCTTTCAAAGCAGCCCAGGTACTTTCCTTTCTTCACCCATGATCCACCTTTGTCCTGAGTGTATGGAAAGGCAACAAAGGGATGTCATGCTGTATGGCTCTTATTGCATATTTGCATCCCTTCATCTGAGAGTAATTATACAGTATATTCGAAGGAAATAATCAACAAGATAAGAGAATTTCCTCTACCATGTAATCATAGCAAAACCAGAAATAACCTGAACACCATCCTCTCCAAAGGGTAATTCAATGATGTTGATATCTCTGCAATGAAAATGCGAAGAAAACACTGAAGAGGATAAATCTTTGTTGGTATGGGTGATTAATGTCTATTGATCAATTTTAAAAAGAAGTTAAAAAACTTGTTCAGGGTGGTGCCTGTGGCTCAAAGGAGTGGGACGCCAACCCCACATACTGGAGGTGACAGGTTCAAACCCAGCCCTGGCCAAAAACAAAACAAAACAAACTTGTTAAAAACAACTTTAAAAATTATTGCAATATCACATTTGTTATATGTAGTATGTCCATAGGGTTTATTTTTAAGCAGATACATTTTTGGAAGAATAATTACTAAGATGCTATTTGTTTTCTATGGATAGAATAAAATCAGATACATGAAAACAAACCATCTGGGTGTCGCCCGTAGCTCGGTGAGTAGGGTGCCAGTCACATACACTGAGGCTGGTGGGTTCAAACCCAACCCCAGCCAGCTAAACAACGACAGCTGCAACAACAACAACAAAAATAGCCGAGCATTGTGGTGGATGCCTGTAGTCCCAGCTTCTTGGGAGGCTGAGGCAAGAGAATCGCTTAAGCCCAAGAGTTGGAGGCTGCTTTGAGCTGTGATGTCACAGCACTCTACGAAGGGCAACATATTGAGACTCTGTCTCAGAAAAAAAAAAAAAAAGAAAATAACCTATCTGTGTTTTCTATATTTTCTACAGTGCATGTTCTTGATTGAATGTTTCAAGGATTTTACTATATTTATAGATTGAGGTGAATTGCAGCTCTGTCTTAGAGTAATTAAAATATATCTCAAAGTCAACTCCACATCTGCCCTCATTGCTTCACATAATATTGTATGTAATACTTCGCAATAAGACTAGGTATTTTGGATAATAAATAATACCAGCTCCATCTTTCACCCCTTTTTATTCCCTTTGTGAAGGTGAATAGACTGCAATATCATACCGTACCCTCACACCTTAGATCTAAAGTCTTATAAACCTTCCTAGGAATCTCGTAACTTTAGTAAAACTTTAATTTACTCGTGGCTTCAAATGATTTTGCACAGTTAAATGAGCATTTGCTTCTATGCTATCCATTCACTAACATATAGCTATGGTCCACTTCTCTCTCATCTGGAAGAACTGAGCCTGTGGTTAATTCATGGTGTTTTTCTGAAGTTAAAATTTTAACTGTTATATTGCAGACAACGCAAATGTGTATTTTTTAATGTAAATTAAACTATATACATGCATGATTTATCCCCCTGATCTACTAAGACCCCCCTTTCAGTAATCCTAATGCCATCTTGACGTTCTAAAAGAAGATATGCTCATTAAGCAAGTTGGCTACTACACCCAAGAAGTATGCATGTATGTACGTACGTATGAATGTATGTGTATGTATCTCCCTTTAGGGATATTTAGAACATGATATCAAAGTACATAAACAATACAACTGGTAATCATTGCTTTTGGCTCTAAGATCTGTTTTGCAAATAAGTCCAGGAAACACATGCGGGAATCTTTACAACTTTTCCTTTAATCCTAATTGTTACTTTATATTCTAGAAGAGTTCCATGTGACCAGTGCTATTGTAAGACTTATCCTCAAGTTGGTCTTTGTTTTCTACTTGGCAGAAAAAAAAATGTACATGTTGCCAACACAGTAGTATGTTCACTGCTTATGAAGTTAAAAGACTCACATGAAACAGACATGATTAGAAATTTAATCATGTAGTATCTGCCAAAACAGGGGTCACCTGATAAGCCTAACTTTTTTTCATGAAAGTCAATCTTCCATTCATCTCGTAATTTAGCTGAGATGGGCTAGATTTATGTGGTCATAAAGAAACATTCATTTTCTCGTCCCCGGAATGGATCCCACTTGCCTCCAGCCCCTCCATTTGTGGTCAGTCCCGTGGGCTGGGGCTTGCATATGTGGGTTCAACCACTTCAGCAGGGGAGGCATCATGTACCTCCTGGAAGAACCATTTGAATCAGTCACATTCCCGGCTATTCACTGAATATTTTACCAAAGGCAAGCATCCAGGACTTTGTACCTGTAGAACAAAAGCCTTTCCCAACTGTTGGGAAATAAGTCACAAGAATGTTATCAATTAGAGAGAATATCTACTGAAGCAATGCAACAAAGATTATATTGCTGTCTAAGTGGGAAATGTTATTGTTTATCTATTTATTTGTTTTTTAATCATTCTGTGGTACTCAGATGGTATGAAAGTACAAAGATAAATCCATTTTGAGAAGTTCAAATGATTGCATAAAAGCATAAAAAAAAGGTAATAAATTTTGTCAGTTAAGTAGCCTAACTTGAAAAGCATGACCATGATACAAGAGATTTTCTTATCAATTATTAATACCAATCATTAGTTATGATATCCTTCAGTCTGAAAAGAAAAACAAAAAAGCTGACATTCATTGTAAACAATTGTCTTTGTTCACCTGAGTTTTTGTGCAGAAGATGCGCCATGGATCTTGAAGATTGTCTTGTCCTATTAAAATATGTCATTTAACCATATTTTTGGATACCAAGGGGATTATAGTAACTTCTTGTCTTCAGAATGTCATTGCACAACTCAGTCTTCCCCTTTGACATATTGTCTGATGTAACCAATTTCTTCCCTTTCCCAAAATCCACAACGCTTGTTAATCAACAACTTTTGAGGCATCTCATTTTATACCAATTATCTCTAAGTCTTAACGGTGTCTCTTTGGTACCCAGCATACGTATCATTTCAAGTTTCAGTTCTCAAGTCTGATAAAAGTAATAAGCCCACACTGCCAGAGGTGGCACATTAAGCTGGTAAAATGGTTTTCATCTTAATTGGATATGAGCACCGTTATCGCTAATAACCCCAGGATACTTCTAATTGGAGTCTCTCTCTCTCTCTTTTTATTTTTGAAACACTAATCTCATTGACCAGCCTTAATTCCCCCATCCCCCACTTCTCCAACCCAAACCTTGAAATGCAATATAGAAATATTCTAATTTAAGGGAGTTATTACAATATTATTACCTTAAACTATGCCAAAAAGGGAAATGGTTTTATAAAAATAAAAGCTTCATTTTTAAGTTTTTAGAAAACAAAATCGGGGTAAGTCTGTGTTGACATTGCAATGTCTCAAATGCAGTTTAGTTAGCTGCCAGCTTTTCCTAAGGACACTAAATTTTCCATTCCAGTCACTTAAAAAAGATGATTATCCTTTTTAAAATAAATTATTTATTGGAATTTTAATCCAAGTTATATATCAGAAGTAAACACTATTTTAAAAGTAATCACAAGCATAAAAACTAGATTTTTGTTTCATCTTATTTTACAAACATTAGTAAATGTATGTGAAAATTATGGAAACCTGGTAGCTGACATTATAGTTAATATGTGACATGATGTGACAGGTCTCCTTCATAGCGAGCTGCAGTTTGGTTGCTGGTATAAACACACTGGCAAACACACAAGAAGATTTACACTTGAATCAGCCATTCCACAATATCAATTTTAAACTAAATTTCCCAACATGGAAAGTCAACTCTGATTTTACTTTATAATAGTCGTAAGATTTGGTAAGCACACACTTGACATCAAAAGAATAAGATAAAAAGTAAAAATCTTAGGAGGATTGGAAAGGAAAAGAATACACACACAAAAAAAATCTTTCCAATTTCACAAACCAGCACTTTGAGCACTTTCCTTCAATAAATGTGAAAACTAAAATCTGTGTACATTTTAATTGTTAAAAAGAAGTCATGTGAGCCTTCACTTGCAGAAATAATTCATTTTTAATAGACATAATATTTTCTCTGGAATAATATGCATTTTATCAGCTAAGTGTGGTCCTTTATAATTATTATCACTACCGTGATATAATTAAAGCCTTTATGTAGATATCATTAAATCATTATGGATGTGCAAAAAAAGATGCTTTGCCATTTCTACAATCCATAAAATGAAAATTGAAAAAACTAGTTATTAATTTATATTTACATTATGGCAATTAAATTAGCAATACCTGGAGCATAGCTGAAGATAGTTCAAAGGGCTTCTATAGAAAGAGACTTGTATATTATTAAAGCTATAGTGACATCACATATGCTTCTCATAATTAGAAATTTTTCTATTGGTGTTGTTCTAAAAGATAGCCAAATTGTCAGTCTTTTATTTTTATTTCTTTATTTATTTTTGGTGTAGTGTGTAATGTGGTCTATGTATGCAAATGACGCCCACACAGTAATATACATGTGTATATGAGGCATGTAGGAGCTACTCTACATGAAACATGTCTACATCCTCACACGCATATCTATGTATATAATGATGGTGAAAATGGTGATGATGATGATGACTTTATAACTAGTAAGCATTTTAATTCTCTTGGTCCTATGTCTCCTTGGATTTATTCTGAGTTTCCTTCCATTTGAAAGACCAAAATTACATGATTTCCTCATGAGTTTTTAAAACAAAGAAGCAAGAAAAAAATCATTTTATCATAAGGACACATTTAATAAACTAGATTGTTTATTGAAGCTCAATTTACAATGGCCACGATGTGAAAACAACTTAAATGCCCATCAACCCAGGAATGGATTAATAAGTGATGGTATATATATATACATGGAATACCATTCAGCCATAAAAAGATGGAGACTTTACGTTTTTTGTATTAACCTGAATGGAGTTGAAACACATTCTTGTCAGTAAAGTATCACAAGAATGGAAAATCAAGTATCCAGTGTATTCAATATTAATATGAAGCAGTAGACAAACTAATACGTGCCACACAAGAGAAAAACTCAATTAAATTCAAGTTGGGAAGAGGGGAGAGAGAGGGGGAAGGAGGGAGGGAGATTGGTGTGCTCCCACCTAATGGATATAATGTGAAGGTACATAGCATACGTCCTCGGTGTGGGACACAACTGTGCAACAGGGACTTTAAGAAATGCAAACATTGTAACGTGACTGTTTGTACCCTCATATTAATCTTAAAAAAAAAACCCAAAAAACAAAAAACAAAGAAGCAGTTCCACATCTGAATTTTCTTGAAGGGAAAAAAGTCTCCGGCCCTATTTCTCCCTTTTATGGCTTGCATTATGTCAGTAAGAGTGTTTGCTTTCCATTTTTAGGCAAATGAGACTCATGGAGCAGGTGGTCAGCCTATAAGGTGCTCTGCCAGTCTCTATGAAGAATATAGAGGTCCTGATGGTAGCTGCAGGAGACACAGACCTCACTCAGCCTTAATTATTGCATAATCTGGCTGTAGAAACTTAATTTAGCCACACATTTTTAACACATGATGGCAATATAAGGTGGAAGGAATATAAAGTTACCTGTGTCATTATAACCAGTCTTATCTAAAACTTTGACCAAAAACTACTTTTAGCAAGAAAAAAATAGCTACAGCTGCATGTAGTCTTGCTTCATGCGTGTGCATTTACATGTGTTATAGCTATGCTACTGCAAAAATTATCAGGTGCATAAAACATAGACAAAAGTAATCATTAAACAGAATGAGATAATGTTCTCTCTCTGCTCATGTGGTCGGGTCCTTTGCGTCCTCTCAAGACCACTGATACAGATGATACATGTCCAGAGATCTGATTTGCCATCTGAGTAAAGATGTCGAGTAGGCAGTTAGATATATGAGCTTAGAGCTCCAGTGGAAAGAGCTCAGATAGAACTTTGGGGGGCGGGAACAGATGAATGGTTCTTAAAGCCAAGAAACTGAATGAGACCACCTAGGGCAAATAGACAGTCGGAGATGAGAAGAGGAACAGGGTGTTCCAACAATTAGAAGAGGAAGAGCAGAAGAGGATTCAGTAAAGGAAGCCAAGAAGGAACAGATATGGGTGGCACTTTTTAAAAGAAGGAACCTGAAGTCCTCTAAATTGTACTTGTGCCATCACAGAAACACTTGACTGAACATATACTATAGAAAAGTACTGAGTTTGTGTATATATATATATAAAATGAAGCCTCATCATCTACTGGGAAAGAAAGATAGAAACTTTAAAAGTTTGTAGTGCAGTTTAGTAGCGTAATTCTCCTTTCTTTTCTGGAATGATATATCTTGTTGCCTGACGTCTCTCAAAGACAACTCAGACTGGCTGATTGATGTCTTGGTCCTACAGTGACTCTTTCCCTGGGCTTCACAATGGTTTGAAACTGCGCTCAGCTAAAGGCCCTGGCATGGGTAACTCGAAAGGGTCCACGCTCAGACCTACTGGTTTTAGTAGAGGAAGGAAGAAGTTGAATGGGATCAAGCCACTGGGTGATGAAAAGGTGACAAGATGACAGGAGTTGGGCTGGGGTCATGTGAACTATGGTAATGTTCTGAAATAAAAATAAATAAATTAAAAATAAAGAAACTCCAGATTTCAAAAATATGGGGTATACATACATATATTATATATACTTATTTCATGTACAGGTGTTCTCCAACTTACAGTTCAATTTATGAATTTTTGATTTTAGGATGGTGTGAAAGTAGTAAACATTCAGTAGAAACTGTATTTTGATTTTTGAGTTTTGATCTTGTGCAGTATGATACTCTCTTGTGATTTTGGACAGCAGCAGTGAGCGAACACACCCAGTCAGCCACGCGGCCACCAGGATCAACTACCGACCCTGTCCTCTACAGTCTACCATAGTCAACAAATTACAGGAGAGCTTCAACACTTAGTTATTACACAGGCTTTATGTTAGATGATTTCGCTCAAGTGTAGGCTAGTAAAAGTGTTCTGAGCATGTTTAATTTCGGCTAGTCTAAGTTGCGATGTTAGCTTGGTTAGGTATAGTCAATGCATTTTTAACTTACGGTATTTTCAATTTACTATGTATAATGGGTTTACAAGGATGTAACCCTATCATAAGCTGAGCAGCATCTATTCAGGTATTATGATGTTATATTATACTATAATTATATGGTATTATAATTGTATGGTATTAATATCCTACTGTCAAAGCCAAACTAAAGGTATTCATGGGCAGTAGCGACCTCTGGTTTCAGTAGACAACCTCTGGACTTGACAATCTATTCAGAGTTGGGTGGAAGAGTCCTCAGACTGGGGAGCTGTTAGAGGACAAGGCATTTGGCTGTTTCATTAGTAACGGGGTGCTGGGTTGCAATAGAAACTAGTGGTCAACAACCAGCAACCCACTCAGATTGGAAATATGAGCATAGGGCCCTGAACTCAGGGCTTCAGCTTGTATCCCAGGGGTTTATTTCAACAATACAATTCTGTTGATGCTCCTAAAACAGAACGGTGATTCTGTCACTTCTACTCCCTCAGGCAGCAGGGGCCCCACCTCGAAAACTGATTATTTATGTAATATCTGCAAAATCCCTTATCTATACCATTATTCCTAGTAGGAATACATGCTTCCTAAGAATGTAAATGGGTATCCTTGAAAGAAATATTTTCATATTGACAGTGGTCAGTGTCTTCCAGTAGCTTTTGAAATGAGTTCTTCTGGCTCTCAGGAGGCTGTGAAAGGGAGGGTGAAGACACCTACTCTTTTCACCCACCAGCCCTACACAAGCCTCCCTAGTTGTTTGTTTGCTGTGTATTATCCTGAGACTCTGAATAGCATGTCCTTGGGGAAAAGGGTGCTGTGGCAATAAGAAAAGCTATCTGGAGAAATAAAAAATTAAATTCTAACAGTCAAGTATGAAATATCAACTATTTTTATTTTTCTTTCCTGCAATAAATTGTGGGTATTTTTTTAAAAATTCCTACTCACATGTAAATCCTAGAAAAATACTAAGTCGAGAAGCGTTAAATAATCGTATTTTTTTCCCCACACATGTAGCTGTATGATTCAAACTTCTCAGTGGGAATTCTGGGATGGAAAGCCACCCTCTAAACTCCTAACACGATGCACATAATGTTTTCCTGGCAGGATGATTTTGTGCCCATCTGCTGGGGAGTGCAATGCCAATGGAGTGTGGGCCTTGCTCAAGCACCCATGGCACCGGGAGTCCGCGCTCAGCTCCCTTCCTCCTGTGCCAGGCGGTCCCTGAGTCAGAGCACATGCTCATCACAAGAGATCACATTTGTTGGCATTGTAGATAAAGAAACTGCAAACAACCAGTTAAAGTGCCCCATATCTCAATTCATCTCCCTTCTGGGAACTGGCAAACTGATTATTGTAGAGACCCAGATGATCGATCATGAATGCCGGGGACTTCCCTGTGTGGTGTTTCCTTTTCCGGAAAAGAATAGCTAGTTTCTTTTTCTTACTCATTTGCAATGTAGGGAAACCATTTGCTCCAGCCCCACACTCAATCTCCTTACTTTGCAAACAAACCTCAGTGTTGGGTCTGGTTAGGTTGAACAGGGGCTCAGGTGTCAAAAAACTAAAGAGAAGCAAGTGGTTCCATGAATGAGTCTTAGGTCTTCATTTTCATTCTCTTTTTATCTCTCTCTTTTCCTTTAAGGTTCTTTTATGGAAATCTGAGAGCCAGTGGCATCAGTCAAGTGCACACGTGCATTCTTCAGAAGGAGGTGGCTGTGGCCACACAGACACTCAGGTCGAAGGGTCGTGGACACCATAACATGGCACAGACCGCGTATATCTGCCCATGTGTTCACGTCCAATATATGTGTAGAAGCCCATATTCCCTGCAGCTGCCCACAGCGTGTTGTACGCCATAGTGCCAGCACCCCCAACTTCTCATTTCTTAAATCAAGAGCCCTTTTGCTTATCTGCCTTTGACTCACCATTGAAGAATACCCTGCTGTATGAACTAAGTATGCTGTGTGGCTTAATTGATGATAAATATGTATAAAAAGGTATTCCCTAGCCTTTTGAAATGTGGGAATTAATCATGGAGCTTCCACTGCTTCCTTTGTGACTTCTTAAGAGTTATGAGGATCCCAATTTGCCGACTGTTGCTGGGAATGATGCTGGACTGGGCAAGAAAACTTGGGGATCAGGACACTGGTGGAGCCACAACTGGGAGTCTGTTCTCAGAGCTTTTATTTCCTCACCTGGAAAGTGAAGTGCAGAAGCAGTGGCAGTCCAAGGCTGCTTTTGGACCCATGGTTTTGTCAGTCCTGGATCTGAGGTCTGGGGAGCAGGTGGACAGACATCCAGCTTGTGGCCTTCTGGAGCTCCCAGGATGTCCTCTGATATAAAGTGTGTAGTTCTTCCCCCATCCTTCCCATCCCATGTGTACAGACCAGAAGAGGCCTGGAAAATCTTAAAGAAGATCCCAGGAAATTCATAACCAGAAATAAGAGCTGCTTGGAAAAACAAATGCATTCCATCTTGAATTGAGTTGCTCAGTAGGCTCCGCCGTTGTCGTGGAGAAACAGTGAGAAACATTCATGACCCTGAGCTTTTAATGATTAAATAGCTTTTAAAATGGGCACATCAAAGACAAACAAATCGGGGTGTGAGGCTGTGTTGTGGGTCTGCCCTACCTGTTATCACTACTTAAGTATTTCTTCAAGCATGTTCTTGAGTCCAAGAGTCTACTCAATGATTATTAAACTAAAAACATGTCACATTCCAGAGATATTTTGGAAACAATAGATTTGGATATTCACTGATGGCTTCCATCATTTCAACAAACTTGTATTTAGGGAGCAGATGGTGTCTGCAAGCCTAAACTACAAAACTGGTATTTAGTGGTGAGGCTGATAATTCCCACTCTTGTTTATGAGGTTGCACTGAGGGGAAAGATTTCACCTAAGCATGTGTCAAGCAAGAAGCCAGAGAAATGTACAAACTTGGAAAATTTTGTGACATGTATACAATATGACTAATGGAATATATCTTTTCTTTTGTCTGGGTTAGAAATAAACAACTATTGAATGGGTATGTATGCTGGGAAGGATTGATTGCAGATGGTGAATTTGTATGTACTT
Organism: Loris lydekkerianus; assembly: GCA_963574355.1. NCBI lineage: Eukaryota > Metazoa > Chordata > Mammalia > Primates > Lorisidae > Loris > Loris lydekkerianus. The sequence goes on along the minus strand of CAUYPK010058540.1, from coordinate 47,707 downwards.
TGAGAATAATGTTGGTTACATAGATCATGGTAACTATAACCCATTTTAAACCTAGTGGGGATGGGGTGGGAGGGGGAAGCCCACCCTGTAAAAAAAAATAATAAGGTCTTAGCTAGTTGGATCACTTCTACTAACATCAACAAAATGAAATCTATTAACTCTTTTTTAAAAACTCTAAACTCTGTGATTCTGCATAGACCAAATTAAGGTAATGTTAAATTGGATATGAATGAGTGGTGTAGTCCTTGTTAGGAGTGAATCAGTTTTGGCCTTAAGATACAATATTTCATGTTCAATTCATGTCTAGAAGAAGAAGTTCTAATTCTGACTTCTGGAAATGAAATAATGAGTTATAGTCTTACTGCTGTTATAGGCGTATCTTGTATTCAAGGAATGATTCACACAAATCCCATCGCATTCCTCATCCTGTCCTGGAAGGATGTGATCAGGGTGGGCTACAGTCTGGTGACCCTCAGCCTTTGATGGTGGGAGGTCAAGAGGAAAGGGAGCCTGTGGCTTTGCCTCTGGCCACAGGTCTTAGCCTTGATCATGTGCCTCCTTGGCATAATCAGCAGAGCACAGTTTTAAGGTGAAAGGTATGAATTCCGGGTTCACACCCCTACCATCTCTGTGTAACTCTGACGATTTATTCCATCTCTCGAAACCTCTGTTTCTTCTTGTGGTTGAATAAAATAGTTTTTTGGTGAAGATTAAATGAGATGATATGTCTAAAACATCTGCTATATTAGGGTTTGAGGGTATAAAAATCATTTGCTCTTATTTTTATGATCAGCTATTTATTTTACTTACTTATACTGAAACTAAATGAAAAGTTATTTGAGTGCTACGTGAAAAGTTCCTGTACCCATTCAAAGTATCACTGATGATAGAATTATTTTTCTTTCTTAAATTAAAACATTTTTCAAAACACTAATAACAAGATAGACAGTCTGTGAAGGCTTGAAACCTTACATTTTTATTTTTGACATATCCTGGGCCTATTTATTTTTCTGTTTTTATACATATGATTGGAATTGGAAAAAGGATTAGACAGCCTAAAAATAATACAGGCTTTATAAGTCTGCTTTGCTGGAGAATTACTTTCTGAGGCAACTGGCCTTTCCAAAATAAATTTGCAAACTGCTTCCTTGTTAAAAAAAAAAAAAAAAAAAAGAATTATAACTTGGCAAGGCAAAAGAATTTGGGCCATATCAGCTATGTCATTCTTAATTTTGAAATATTTAGTCTTGCTTCAAGATAAATAGGAGCAATTGAATTTAAGCAACCAAGAAAAATAAACATACAACTTATTGAAAATGTACAAACAGCTAGATGGATTCTAAAAAATGTTATCAGAAATGTCTTTACTACTGACAAGGTCTAATTAAACAGTGGACGTAGATTATGTTTGTTTCTGGTTTTATGGTTACAGTGCCAGGGGACTGTCGAGTCTCAAAGTAGATGAGGCTTAGCATGTGCAGGCACTAAGGAGCCATGTTCGGAGGGACCCCAGCTGTCTGCTAACCAAAACCTGGCAAGGTGATCAAGAGCACATGCTTTAGGGTAATCCAGAAGGCTTAGGAAGAAGGTAAGATTTAAATGAGATTATTATCCCTGACCCAGCTGCAATGCTTTTCTTTCCTTCTTCCTTCCCCTCACCTTCCTCATGGCACCAGTTTCCACCTGCTCAAAGGCATAAGGTTATGATAGCCTGAGAAGTCAGGGAAGGCCGGTGATCGCAGGAAAACTCAGTTACGCTCATGAAGTGCATTGCTTAGAGTGAGTAGTGCACTACCAGTATCGAGGGGGAGAATGTAACCAGTAATGAATTCGTGAGATGACCTTGTCTTCCGCAGGTTACTTGATGTGCCGGTGAGTGAGTAGGTCTATAGCTCTGGAGCAAGACAAATTCAAGTCTCTCCGTGGTCACAGGCTACCTGTGGCTCCAGGGCCACATGAGTCTGCAAGAGTCCTCCTCTTTGGTAGCATCATTTCTGTTTGTTAAACAAGCATATGACAATTTGATGATTGTGAGGCTAGAAGATATAATTTTAGTTATTATTGCTTTTTAGTCTGCAAAGTGCCAAATCTGTTACCCTGATAGGTAGTTTTGTTTATGTGCTAGTATTTACTTTGCATCTAGTTTCCCAATAAACTCAGCTAAAATCACAGGTGCCACAGTCTTATGATACCCTATTAAATCTAGGACATTTTTTCCAAGCCAGGAATAACTGCTTTAAAAAAACAAAAATCCCAGTAATCTCCAATGCCAGAGTTTAATTGGGTAATCACTTTAAAAAATATCTGAAGTTGTTTTGTTTATAGGAAATGGTTTTAAGAGGTTGCTTTTGAGGACATATTTCTTTTAAATTTGATGTAACTTTCCAGTATTTGTTGGTTTTTTTTTTCATATTAAGATTTATTCCCCATAAAAGCATTAGTCAATGCAGAAGAAAACCATAGTGCAATAATTTAAATGATTGTTGTGAAAGAATGTTTGTAATAACAAAACATTTTTTAAAGATCTCAATTTCTAATAATTTCCTGTTGTCTTAAAACTCATGGTGTTTTTGAAATATAATACAAAAACTAGAATTTGGGTTCTTGTCACATGTCATGACATCTCAAGGTTGAATCATTGCACACCAAACAAAAGTTTCAGAACTTAGTCTGGGGGAAGCCACAGTAGTAAAGTTATTCAAAAATTAAAATCTTACTTATGTGGCTATTTTGGCTTTCATTTTCTCCACTGATTACATACACATAACGGATCAGATGTTTCTGATTCCATGTCTGAAGCAGACATGATTAGTCAACTTCAGAGAAGACCCACTTCCCTTAGATCTGTAGATACTGTGATCTAGAAATCAGAACTTAATCCGAAGCAAGAAGAGCAAGACAATACTTTGTCTTCTTTTCCTTCTAATGTCTGAGGTTGTTGTAGCCATTATTTTTATTGGCAAATGTGAAATTCTTTTTTTTTTTAATTGAAATTTCAAAATGTTGAGTGGGTACAAGGATTCTTGTTGCATGGTATAATTGTATAATGCTGAATTTAGAGTTTTTAGTGTGCCAGTCACCAGACTAATGTACCTTGTACCCCTGTGTAAGTTTTTATCCTGTACTGCCCTTCCTGCCCCCTCCCTCCTGCTTAGTTCCCGCTTTACACCACTCTGTGACCAGAAATACCCATCATTTAGTTCCCACTTTTTAGTGAAAACTGGAAGTGTTTGTTTTTCTATTCCTGAGATATTTCACTTAGGGTAATGTTCTCCAGTTCCATCCAACTTGCTGCAACAGACATCATTTCATTCCTTTTTATGGCTGAGTACTACTCCATGGGGTGTAGTACTGCATGTGTGTGTGTGTGAGTGACACATGCCACATTTTATTTATCCATTCATCAGTGGATGGACACTTAAGTTGATTCCTTATCCTTGCCATTGTGAACTGTGTTGTGATAAACATGAGATGCTTCTGGTAACTGGTCCAGTTCTCTGACCTCACAGCTGAGCGCTTGGTATAGGTTGGGCCAATTACCTCATTCCTGAGACAGAGTAGTTGGTGCAGAGATGGACGTATGACCCAAGTTTGGCCCATCAGAATTCTTCCCTGGGGTTTGTTTTACGGCAACTAACAGGGAATACAATTCTGCCTTCCTAGGTTAATAAGGATGTGGCCTCAGCACGCAGGGTGTGTAGCAAAGGATTAACTTTATTAGGCCTAGAATGTCCTGCATGCTAGGAGTACCTGTTTACTCACAGGGTTTCAGCCAGTCTGTGCTAACAATGTAATTTTTGGTCGGTGGCCTCGAGTTGAGGGAGCTTTCAAGCTAGAGAGCTTCTAGAGACTAAGGATAGGCACATGGGTAATCAGCATGTTTACACTGTCCTAATAACAGCTCTGGACAGGTTTGCCTGAGCTTCCCCTGTTGGCAATATTCTGAGAGAGAGCCAGAAGCTCTAGGCCTGGTAAGTCCTGGCACACAGCGCCTCTTTACCAATTTTAATCTGTTTCCTTTCACTCTGCTAAACCATAACCATGAGTGTAATGGATTTTCCGAGGTCTGTGATTCCTAAGGAATCATTAAACCTGAGGGTGGGTCGCCACCATCCTGCCAAGGCACTCATCTCCTTGGGGAACCTCCACTTGTGGCTCCCTCTCTCTGGAACGCTGTTTTCTCCAGAGATCCTTGTTGTCATTTCTGGACTTCATTTTGTTTTCTGTTCTCACGTCACTTGCTTGGAATGACCTTGTCTGAAAATAATACAGAACTTTGCACCTTAACCCGTTCTTATCATCCTCTGACCTCCTATGTCTGCTCTTGGGTTTTCTCTTTGCCCCGAAAGATGATAAGCTGGATGAAGGCAGCACTTAGTTTACAACTGCAGTCCCAGCCCGCAGAAGAGCATCTAGCACCCAGATGATGCTGGTTATGTGTTTGCTGAAGCAACACATAGGTGCCTGCACACGTGGGAAATAGTTATAAACTCCCTTCACCTGATCCTGGTACTTTATGCACTCACATTCTCTTGTCAAAATGGCCCCAGAAGTTCCTCTTTCCTCCTGCAAAGCTTCCCCAGTACTGATGAGCAAGAGTAAGGAGGGGCATGAGGCAGCTGGTGAAACCCTCCAGCCTCCTTGCTTCCTTGCTTCCTTGCAGCTTGATAGCCTGGGCCCTTCCACAAGGCTCCTGTGCAAGTTATCTCTCAGCATGGAAGCACAAGAGGTCTTCTTCACCGAGGGGCCTGGCACATGACACAATAGCACAAGCAAAAGAAAAAAGCCTGTTCTAAGATCCCAGTGAACTTGTCCACTTCTCCTTGAACTTTTTGCAGTATTATCTGTGCTGGAAAAGATCAGTCTAGCACAGGTGTCCTCAAACTTTTTAAACAGGGGACCAATTCACTGTCCCTCAAACCGTTGGAGGGCTGGACTATAGTTTAAAAAAAAAACAACTATGAACAAATTCCTATGCACACTGCACCTATCTTATTTTGAAGTAAAAAACAAAACGGGAACAAATACAATTCACAACGCCTCATGTGGTCCGCGGGCCGCAGTTCGAGGACGCCTGGTCTAGCATAATGTTTACATCCTGAGGGTTGGAAACAGAGGGTCAGTAAGTCCTTCAGATCATAAGTAATGTTCAGCTATGGCTCTGTATTTAGTGAGTGCAGGATGCTGGCACAAACCGCATCCCAGAAACACAAAAGCCTGTGGTACCTGTCCAGTAACCTACGGTTCCCCTTGTCTTCTCTGGGGTAGCCTGGAAATTTGATCTGTTCATTTCCTTCATTAGCTAATTTTTTCTTGACTTACCTGTGTTAGTGGAGAGAATATGAGCTTTTGGATCAAGTGAACCTGGGTTTGAACCATGGACACATTACTTCCTAGCCACACAACTTTGGGTGAATTGTTTAATTTCTCTTCATCTTCTCTTTTTGTTTTTACTGAAGTAAACAGGGGTCATATAGAATATGTCTCCTTCCTGTGGGTTTGGAGGCTAATACAATAAAATAGCAAATGCCTAAAGCACCAGGCTGGTCTAACAAAAGTGCTTTGGGGCCCAGATTAAATTTTACCCCTCTCTATGGCACTATTAATAATTCTCTTTGGTACAAATCACACATGACTAGATTTAATGGAATTTTTTTTTCCTCTTGCCTGGATCTGTGAATACTTTGTCTTCACCCATTTGGCTTAGCAGGACAAAGAAAAGCAAGAAAAGCAATGCTAATAACTGACACTGCTCAGGTCTTCATGGAGATGTCCTTGTAACCAGATAACTTCCTTCCCGCCACATGTGCGAGCTGAATTTACTGAGTCAAAGAAGAAGTAAGAATGAGCCCAGATGGGAGGAGAGTCTGCCTCTGGATAATGAATATCACCACCTGAGAATGTCTTAAATGAAATGAAGAGCTTTAAGTATTCGTTTGGAGGGATTGCATCAGAGCCAGCATTTGGAATCATATTGTTATGCATCTACTAAACAACAGCCAGTCTAGAGACTCCTAATCCAAAACATTCACGTAATAGCTAAATAAAAGAAGCCAGAAAAAGATTACTTTATTTTTGATAGATGACATAGGATGCACACACTAAGTAAAGGTTAGTTTGAAATAAGGAACAAGCCTTAGCCCTCTCCAATTTCTTGGCCTCTGTGTAAAGAATGATTCCATTCTTAAGCTGGTTCTGTTCTCTTTTCATCAGAATTTCCTCTGCTTGTTATTCTGCCAGCCAGTGTAACGGGATAAGGAGAAACATGGGCTGGAGGTAGCTGGATCTAACAGAAGCTGGACACCACCTACCTTCTCCACTGTTATAGCCTAGAAAATTGAGGCCTAGGGAAGGTAATACTGGCTGTGTAAAGACCTTAGGTATTAATGCAGATAATGTCTATAAAAGGTCTGGGACATTTAAGGCACCATATAAGTAGCAGCTGTGTTATTATTACTGCTCTTAACTACTGTTCTTCTCTCAGAAAACAATTGAGAGAGGCATCAGCCTCTGCCTCTCTGTTTATATTAAAGAAGCTAAGCGATGTAACTGGCCTAATTCTGATACACTATGCCAAGGACTGTGGATCCACAGAAATCAGAGATTCTCATAACTTACTTTAATAAGTACGTAGATCAAGCTTTAGTTGGTTAACTTTAACTACCTGATCAAAGCAGTTAATCAGCCCTGATCCCAGGTTACTGCCTTCCCTTGTACTTCTGATATTTGACTTTCGACTTGCTCTTTTCTATTTTCTTACTTTTATATACAGAACATTCTCCTCCTTCTTCAACAGATTCAGGCTCTTTATCTGAAGATGCTGAAATCGAGCCTCCCAAGTTGTTTTGCATGGTTTAATCATCAGTCCTGTGCAGTGATTATCCACTGAGGGTGGTTTTGCTCCAGGGGGTCATTTTTGGTTGTCACAACTGGGTGGGGGCATTGCCAATGGCATCTCCTGAGTAGAGGCCAGGGATCCTGCCAAATACTTGGCAATGCCCAGGACAGTCCCCATAGCAAAGAGTCATCTGGTTGAAAATACTGATAGGGCTCCAGTGGAGGAATGCTGAGTTAGGGTGACCCCAGACATTTAAAATCAACTCTGGACATTTTGGGGAGTGAAAGAAAGCACTTTAACAGTTAAGCTGAGACAGTAGGCATTAACTGGGACTATTCCTGGCATATGGGGATTTACTTACTTACAGCTCTTCTCACCAATTAGACTCTTAGTTAACCAAAGACAGGTGGTGTGGCTTCCATTCTTCTCCCTTCTCCTTTTAGTACCTACTTGATAAACCTTCTTGATTGACTGTACTTATTTATAATCTCTGTTCACAATTGGGCCCTTGACAAAACCTACTATAAACTTTTCAACCATCCATTAGATTACACATCAAAAATGTGGGTGAAATGACGGAGAAGAATTCCACAAGTACCATTGCTCATAATGTGGAGAATATTCTACCTCCGATGATATGTAATTTGATGAAATATACTAAGCAAAGTACAATCCCCTTAATTGGTACTCATTTAAATTACTCATGTTTACTGTAAATGTTCTTACTTCACAAAATGTGTTTCTATTGACTTAGATAAATTTTTATCATTGAAAGAGTGGCTTATGCCTACAAAATGAACAAAAATATAATAAAAAAGTCACCCAGTTTCTCTCCAGGACATAGTAGATATATAATAACTATCTGCTTCTTTTGCCCTCTTATTACATGGAACACTTTAAAAATAATTTTAAGCCATTGAACTTGGTTTTGTAAATTTCTGAAGTATTGATACTAGGGGATATTTAAAGTTACTGAGATAGTTAAACTTGGTTCATGTATGAGTGTACTAGTGTTCCTGTAACAAAGTACCACAGACTGGGTGGCTTAAATAACAGAAATTTATTGTCTCACAATTCTAGAAGTTAAAAGTCCAGAAGGAAGGTGGCCAGCCGAGTTGGCTCCTCATAATGACTGTGAGGCAGAGATCTGTGCTAGGACTCTCTCTCCTTGACTTGAAGATGGAGGTTTTCGTATCATTTTCATAACTGTATTTCCGTGCCTACATTTCCCCTGTTCATAAGGATACTATTCATATTAGATTAGGGCCCACACTAATGAATTCATTTTAATTTGACTACCCCTAAAGACCCTATCTCCAAATAAGTCCTATTTGTATGTACTAGGGGCGTTAGGACGTCAACATACACGTTCTGAACATAGTTCACCCCATAAGCATTGTTAATGAAGTAACTGCCATAAAGAGATTATAAGCCAAATTTAAATTTTGTAGAAAGAATAATTTTACAATAATTTGCTACATCAAGAGAAAGTTGTGGGGTCTCTATTGTTGGGAAATATGAATGACCTTATGTTATTGTAGGTCACCAGAAAGCACATCCTAATAGTTTATCTTTAAAAATATTGTTAAGAACTTTCCAAAGGAAAAATGCATGGATGAAAAAAGTAAAGAGTTTTCTTCTGAGCAACTCAGAATACTTTGCCCAGCTTTTAATTTTTTTCCCCTTCTCAAAATCTCTTGAAATGGCTAAGGGGGGTCAGGTGACAAAACTAAGGTGAAAAAAAGCGACATCATTTGTTTTATCCCTCCGCCTTCCAAAAGCAGGAATGAAGTCCCTGTGCTGGTTTTACTGGAAGCATGTCTGCTTGACTGGTTAGGGCATGAATAAGATTATGGGATTTCAGGTTTGTTGATCTTTAAATGGATTGTATTTATAAAATAATCATGGCGGAGGTGGGTCTTGAGGGAAGCCTAAGGATCTACTAGGCTGGGCCTTGCGCCAAATGACAGCTTTGGATTCTTCTCAGCGTGGAAGAGACTAGAAAGCTGCTGTCTGCCTGCTACATCAGAAGGGGAGGAGAAAATTTAGAGAGAGAGAGAGAATTTCATATCTATGTATATGCCTAAAAAGAATGGTGATCCAGAGCTGGGTTCCAGCTCCCACCCTGCCCCTAAACTTGCTAAGCGACTTTAGGCAAGTCCCCTAACTCTGGGAACAGCTTTCTCAACTGTACATTCAAAGTTTGACTTGCGAGGTCCCCTACAACCTTAAACTCTTATGAAGGAGATTATTTCAAGTATTAAAAATAATTTTCATGGGTTTAACGCTAAGGGTAATCACCCCACAAAGAACTGTAATTCTGGAATCTTGCTCCTGACATATTCATTACCTCTGTACGACTTGGGGTGGGGGATGGACAGGGAAGTGTCAGTGTTTGTAAAGCTAAAGGAGCCCACAGCTGACCTTCTCACCTTGCAGACCAGCTGTCTTCCCCATCCCCATCCCCACCTCCCTCTCCCCACTGGAATTATCATCAACTCTGCACAGCTGCCTGGAGCTGTCAGGGTTTTTCTATTGTGAACGCAAAAGTTGGGGAGCAAAAGTCTCTGCACCCAGAATTTGCCTCTTTGGAACATTTTGGTCCATTCTTAAAGGAAGGGAAGTTACAAAGAGTGGGGTCTGGAGTCCAGGCCTGGGCAGTTTAAACAGAGGCCTCTTTATCTGCTTCACCCCCCTAGGCAGGGTAGTCTCCGCAAGTTATCAAGAGTGTCATTAACGGGGACAGCTGCTGGTAAACAAGGAGGATGTAGACACCAGCGCCTTGGTCAACAGGCATTTAACTCTAATCTGTCCCTTACAGAAACTCCACTCATTCACATTCTCCCTCCCGCATCACTTATTTATCTCCCTCAACTTTCAGATAGAAGGCTGGCATTGAGTCAGGAAAACCCGCTGCGAGAGAAAATTAATAAGGTGCGAGGGACATTCACCTTAGGTCAAATCGAGGGGACGCGGAGAGAGATGGACGTTGCTCCTGAGTTCCCCGCTTAGCTGGAACCCAAGCCTTCATATTTATCAAGGTGAAACTGGAGGGCTGCCAAGCGCCTGCGTTTAAGTGATTAACAAATGTTTCTCTTTAAGTGGACACCTCTTGTTCTAAATATATTTGACAAGAATGCAAGGAGTCATCTGGAGGGCAGAAAGGGCAGGAGCGGGCCCTCTCTCGCGAGGCCGGCAGGCTGGCAGCCGCTCGCCGCTCGGTGCCAGCCCAGTCCACTGTCGCCGGTGGGCAGGCTGCCAGCGCCAGCGGCTCCCCGCTGTTTAACGACAATGGATTTACTGCTTCTCTGCATATTGGTGTTATTTTGTATAAACAAGGTTAACACTCCTTTTAAATTAAATGCACCACCTGGTGACTGAGTGGGTGACCTTGCCAGCTTGCTTTACCTGGCTGGGGAAGCCCACGGTCTATTTCGACCAACCTGTGGCGCCTGTTGGGACCTCCTTTGCTTCTGAGCTCCTGGAGTTGGCTGGTTCTGCGCCCACCGACCTCGCCTTGGGGGACAAGCACTGATGGGGGGTACCAGAGGACTCTGGGGGGGACCTCGTGTCCGGCCACCTTTCCCGGGGTGCATCAAGGCCTGCTGAGGGCCAGCGTGGCTGCTGCCTGCACAGGACCCCCGGACCGCCCTGCTCCGCAGCAGTGTGACAGGAGAGGACAGCCAGCCTCGTGGGCCGGCCCAGGCAGCCCCAAATAAGATCTCCAGAGGAGGCAACACCATAAAAAAGGTTCACTCTAGCGTGGGATTGCTCTAATATAGAGCTCAGCCCTTTCCCCCTCCCTCTAGGAATTTGAACACCTGGAAAAATTCTCCTGGCTTTACATTTGAGGAAATTTAATGGTGTAAACAAACTCAGTGGGGAGCCCCCTTTGATGTGAGAAAGCAGTGATCTGCCCAGAGCTGAAGGAAGGGGTTAGCGCAAACACTTTAACAGGGGCTGGGAGTTGTTGAGGAAAATTTAGGTAGACTGTCGGTGTCTTGGAAGCATCTAGAAGCTTCATCTAGAAACTTAAAAAAGCAAATCAAAACTATAGTCACTTGTTTAAGAAAGGCATCGCCTTACCTCCTTCCTTTCTCTTTGCCCATTTTCCAACAGAATGAATTCAGGAGTCTGCCGTCCTACCAGAGCTTGAGGATTCCAAACGGGTTTCTCAGCCCTATTGCTATGCAAATAAGGAAATCAGACCCCGAGAGACCCAGCGGCTTCTCCAAGGTCACCTACTGCAGGCCCAGAGGTCCAGTGTTGTTGAGGCTGTTACTCTTTTCCTGCTCTGTCTACCCAGAAAGCACCCTGAGTGTGGAGGAAAGTTGTTTTCATGCAGAGCAGCATAGAAATAACTGGGTAAATGTCTTCTGCTTAAGGTTTCTCTTAGCAGCTCAAAACGGAGAAATGGAATTGTCTATAAATAAAGTAATTCCAGTAAAGGATATGATTTTATTTTTATTTATTTATTTATTTATTTTTATTAAATCATAGCTATGTACATTGGTATGATCATGGGGCATCATACATTAGTTTCACAGACCGGTTGACACGTTTATATCACACTGGTTAACATAGAGCATCTTACAATGGTATATGTGAAACTTAATAAATGTAGAATGTAAATGTCTCAACACAATGACTGTGAAATTGCCAGGAAGGCTATGATTTTAATTGCTAGCATCCTAACAATTTTATATGTATTTTATTAAAAATAAGTTTGCACATGTATTTATTAATATCTTTAATATTTGAGGTAAAATATGTCTTTCCTTCCAGAATCTTCCTAAAGAGCACGTTTGTGTGTGTGTGTGTTGGGAAGGGGGCAGGGCAGGAGAGGAAACCCCATGCAACCTACCCTCACATTAATAAAATGCATTGTTCACGCCCAACAAGTGTTGTAGCCTATTTGTAAAGACATTGAAGATTTAATATGGACACCCAGGGTGCTAGTTTTTGAGAACCTGAAGATAAACAAGACACAATCTCACAATCGGATTGGGAAATGAATGTGCATGTAAAGAACCACAGTGGCTAACGCAAGTGTGCAGGCAGAAGCTCCAAGATGCTGGGGTCTAAGCTGCCTTCACATAGCAAGGAAGTAGTGCTTTATCCTAGAAAATGACATGTGGGTTATTGTGAGACCAAGTCAGCATAGAAGGACATTTGGTTTAGTTTACCATGTTTGCCTTGGAACCTGTGGTCTCAAGGGCACATGGATGGCTCTTCATCTGAGTCCAAACTTCACAGCACAAATCCCTTTTTTGAATTTGGATTCAGTCAAAAGGTCACACTTAAGGATCCAGAAGGCCACGTACATCCCCGAGGCCACAGCTCCCCTATCCCCTGTACACTTGTCATAAGTCTTATAACAACCTTGCAAAATAATAATGTCATCAGTCCCATTATACTTACGGAGAAATTACCCGTATCAACATTCCACAAGGAAGGAATTCAAATCCAAGCAAGCTGCTGCCCTACTGTGATTCTGTGGCCGAGGGATCGATTTTACCCTGTATTAAGTATTCCTTTCTTCCCTTAAAACACTCAGCCTTCTAGGCACTAACTATCCCCCTGGAACATAAACTTTTAAATTTTAAAAATGATCCAGTGCCTGACTATGCTGTGGGCTTTACATACAATGACTTCATTGTCTTCTTTCCCCCTCAAACTTGGAGATACAGATTTTATTTCCTTATTTTCTAAATAATGAAATGAGGTTATTCCTCAGCAGTAGCTCCATCAACTTGTCTCTTCATCTTATTAAGTACATTTATTGAAACTAAACTTTTAGACGTATCAGATTTTCTGGCGCAGTAGATATTTCAGATATTCATTTCTACTGTAAGACCCATCCCCAGAGTTTTTGGTTTGGAAGAAGAAGGCACAGAGGCTGGTGGGGGAAAGCCCACAGCAGGCCAGATGGTCTCTCCTAAGAGCCAGCATCTTTACACAAGCAGGGGGTTTTACAGAAATTGCAACAGGGAATAATTATGGAGACACAAAGTTGTTAGGAATATAAGAGGTAATTTCTAAGTAATCTAATGCTATAGTTGTCCCTCCTTAGAGCTAATAGATTCGTTATCTTCTGGAAGGTGCTCTTAGAATATAAGGCAAATTACTTCATAATGAAAAGAATGTCCCCCTATTCAACCCTGTGTACCCCAAACCTCCACTCTGTGCTATTACAGTAAGCGTGGCCTTCTTACCCCCCTGGAAAACACACCTTGGTGTCAGAAAAACAAACCACTCTGTGAAACTGAAGCCAAATTAGTGAGAAGTTTCGTTTGGTCAGTGTCAGGTTTTGTTTCTTTGTAAGTCCTGTCTACTGATTTTTCTAATTATACAATAATAATATTATAAATTTATTATATAATTTGTTACTATATGTTATGAAATAGGGTAATGGAATACTGTCATGATAGTATATATCACATATTAATAAAATGAAATCATATATCATAATAAATAAAATTGGGATAACTATGAAGAAGTAAAAAGTCATTGGAAATTATTATTACTGCAAATATTGTTGGCATTATTCCTTTCAGTCTTTTTTATTAATAAATATGAATTTCGTTAAGGAAATTACACATGTATAAATACACACATGCAGGTTTGAATGCTACATTTTCATTTTGTAAATAATTATCTACTATCAAATATTCTTCCAAAGTTTCATTTTTAATGATTATAAACTTTATTATAAGTTTCATCATAGTTTTCATAACGCAAATTAGAAAATCTGTAATATTCCTGGATCTCTAGGTTATTTCCAATTGTTGCTGTTATAAGTAATCTTGCATACATATACATTTTGGCTGCCTATATGATTTTTTTCTCCTTCAGTGGATTCCTTAGAAGTGGAGTTTTTGGATTAGAAAGCACTCATTTTTGTTTCATCAGCAGTGTAAATGTGCACAGCATAGGTGGTTTTGCAGGGGAGGTGATAAGTTTGGAAAGTTTAAGTGTTTAGAAATGTTGTTGCTATGCAACATCTGTAGAAAAATTACATATGTACATACACATATACTTTTCTTTGTTTCTTTTTTTTTTTTTTTTTGAAAAACCCCCAAATTATGCTGGATCATCTTCTATATTCCAATCTGAGACTTCCATTGTATTTTACGTTGCTCTCTCTAGGGCTGAATTTCTTCTTTTTGGATGTTAACAGAAAAAAAAAAAAAAAAGCTTCATAGTGAGGATGCTGTCATTTAACATACCTGCCATGGTTTGGAATTACCTTTAGGAAATTTACAAATTCCAGTTTGTCAAGTATCCAGTTCTCTTTTTAAAGAGCACAAGCAAGAGACAGCAGAAGATTTGTACACAACACATTTACAAGGATTTATAAATTATGATCTGATAAGGGTACATGGTACATGGTACATGGTACAGAATATAAAGAGACACGCACCCTTACAGCCACAAAGAGAAATTCCAAGGCTCTTGCATTACGCCTGAATGAATTTGCACCACTACTTTTAGTTGAGGTTGTGATGAACATGTGTTCACTTTACTTTCTTCCAGGGTGGGAGTAACAAGACCCACCACCCTTAGGAGGTCAGAGTTCCTGGGTCACCCCTACTATCTGCTTACCTACATTGGGCTCATGCCCTTCTTCCAGCATGTCCACCTCCTGCCCCACACATCTGCCTGGATCTCAGCCTGCTCTTTGCCCCGGTTTGAGCCTGGAACCCTGTTTGCATCAGCCGGGGTTGAGTTATGTCCGATTTCTACTTGGATCTGGTCAATATCACCACGTGTTGCATAGTTCTGGTCCTAATCATATGTTCCCTGGGCAACAATAACATTTGAATGGAAAGCTTTTCTACTTAATGACAACATAGTTGAACAGATTTTGTTTTAACGAGATGAAATAGAGCCTGAATTTATCGGAAATGCGTGGAATCAGTAGAGAAAAATAAATACAACTCCAGGGAAGTGGAAAACTACTGTGTACAATTCCGCTTTTACACTCCGGGGATTTGGGCAGTTTTGTAAAGAATGCTGTTTTTAAGCATGCCAGCAACCGATTTGTGTGCAATTTGCATGGGGCATCCATCGAAAGAATGGAGCTGCCCCCTCCTTCTTTCTTCCCCACATAGAGCTCTTCACAGCTCCCGAGATCCTGCTTTCCTGCTCCCATGCAGTACTGGGAAGTGTTGAATATACTTTGCACAGAATAGCCTCGTTCCCTCCTGTGGGGTGTCAGTTCCTGTGGGGTGCTGGTGGTACACGTAGCATAAAATTACCACTTGCTAGAGAAGCAGCTGCAGGTAAAGCGGAGGGATAACTTTATGAATCCCCCCTTCCATGTGTCTTCCCTGTCTGTACTGTTCGCTCATTATAAGTTGCAAACAACAGACCCTACTCTGGTCAGGTTAAGAAAATAGATTTAAAATCAGAAAATAGATTTGATAAAGGAAATTAATTAGCTTGCAGAATAATAATAATTGAGAGGACTGGATAAGCAGATCTGAGCTGAATTTCCAGAAACATTTCCCAAATCATGCCCCTAAACTGTGACATGAATAGAGGACTCAGAGAATTTTTCTGCAATCACTGATGGACGCCAAGGGGACCCAGATCACAACCTGAAGCTGATGGCTCAGGCAGCCACCCAAGCCAAAAAAATGGAAGCTCTAACACAAGTCTGAAACCAGCTTTCATGCAGGTGGGTCTCATGCAGGTGGTACCTTGGGAGAGGCAAAGGAGGCTGGGAATTTGAATTCCTAATTCTACTTTGGGGCTGTGTGGCACAGTAAAGATTTTCCAACTTTGCTTTCCAACGTACACATTCATCAGCAGGAAGGTGTCTTCCCTAGCAAAGTGGTCAAGAGTGTGGACTTCAGAACTAGTCAGACACAGTTTCTTGTCCTCTCTGAGTGACTGTGGGCAAGTCACTTTCTGTCTCTTTCCATTTTCATCTGTGCCTTTCTTTTCTTATCTGTAAGATACAGATATCTCCCTCAGAGGTATGTGACATGAATTTAAACAAACATATGGGTACAATCCTTAGCACAACGCTTTCATAATGCAGTGAGCATTCAGTATATGGTGGTTCTCATTCCAACTATTAGTAACAAGGCTGAAAGTTTAGAGTCATAAAAAGAAAAAAAAATAAGACTAAAAGTCATAATGTTAATAATAATAATCCTACTAATAACAAACCAGCCTCAACCCAAGCCACCCAAGTTCATCTTGACCTTTCTTATGAGATATTTCAGTTCCTACAAGGGAATTTATAGGAATAGCTGAACAATGGGAAAGTTTGAGGTTGATGCTTCCTTGACTGTTTCCAAAATAAACAGTTACAGGAAGCTCACTACCCTGTGCATTAAAGTGCTGGTAGGGGGATCAGGAGGGGGCTCTGTTACTCTAAGCTCACTACAGGAGATGTGGGAGCAGATCAATATGTGGTTAAGTGTTTTAGCTGTACTTTTATTATGTTTGACAGTGATGACAACATAGTATGCACTGAATACAATGAGTAACGCACACATTTCTCCCTCATACACACTGCTTCTATTTTTTGAACCTCCTGAATGAAAGGCAGTCATACAAAAAGCATGCAGGGTGGGAGCTCTGATTGGCTAGCAGGGTGGGAGCTCTGATTGGCTAGGGCCAAAAATTGCCCCTGATTCCAGATTTCCAGAGTCACAGAGGGGAACCTAACTACCCCAAGGGGAAAGAACAATAAAATGCTGCCTGTTTAGTACTTAATAGTCAGATGATCTGGGAAAGGCTTGCATCAGTACAGAGCTGCATTCCTTCCTCATCAGGCTGTGTCTCTTTCTCATAATGTGGGCAAATGCTAATGTGAGAAAAAAAAAAACGAACAAGCATATCTCAGTATACCGTAAATTTATATAGCACACTGCTGACTTGTTTTTTAATGCTTTTACTCAAGCAGCTTTCCAAAATCATACTTAGATGCCACCTAGTTCTACCTCTTCACTGACACCCAGATGTTTCCACTTGGATGTGAGGCCCCGGCAGGCAGCATCCAGATGTTTTGAGGGGGCAGAGGAAGTTCTTTCATTTGTGGCAAATTTGAGAAGTGAAGATTCATTGACTCATGTAATATTAATCTTCCTACACAAGGAAATTGGAGCCAAGCTGTTTGCCCACTTTCCTAGTTATGTGTGGGGTCATTTAACTGGGGTAGGTCAGTGGGGAACCCCTTTGGCTGGGATTTTGTACAGATGGCACCAAATTCCAAAATACCTACCACAGTTTCTGATTAGCCCTGTGCAATTCTTTTTATTCTCTTAGAGACCATTTAGTGGAGAAGGAAGAAACTTCAGGCCTTCTTGGAGGTGTTTCCTTGTGATTCTGGTCCAAGCCACCACCCACTACCTCACACTCGGATTCCTGCAATCCTCTCCTAAGTATTTTTCTGGAATCCTGATGCTCTGCTACTAGAAACTCTCCACTTTTTTTTTTTTATCTCTCCAGGGCTTCTCATCTCACTTAGAACCAGGACTCTTTATGAGTAAATCTCCCAATAGCTATGTAATCTTTTTTCCTACTTATCTCTGACTCAGTTTCCTGTCTCTTCTGGACCCACCGCACCCTCCTTCCCTGCTCACTCTTCTCCAGCCTCACTGCATTTGTAATTCAAATATGTTTTATACCTTCCCTCTCGGAGGAGCCAGTGGGTGAGAAGATGGGGCCTTTGTCTCAATTCTCTTTGTGCAAAATGTTCTTCCCCAGATATCCCCACAGTCCTCACACATTTCATTCAGATCTCTGACCAAGGGTTAAAATATCCAGACCCCCGAAACAGTTCTTGCTTTATTTTTCTCTTGGTCATCTTTATATTGCTTTTTGACATACCAGATATCTAATTGTTCAGTTGATCCTGCCTGTCTTTTCCTACTAGACTCTAAATCCCATGAGGACAGAGGTTGTGTCTTACTTGCTTGCTGTCTATCCAGGGCCTGCAATCATAACCCGGCACAAGTTGAGCAGTCATCCAACAAAGGTTCAGATAAATGGACTTGCATTCAGCGTGTTTTCATGTGGTTTGTTTGAAAAGATTTGTTCATAGCATATGGACGTCAGTGATAAAATCTACTCTGATTATTTTTGCTCATGGGACCTATTTTCCTGAAGAATTAGCTGAGGAATGAACAAGCTGTTTCTCAAAGTTTTCAGAGCAAACGTTCAATCATCAAAAACTTTGTCTTTTTGCTGCTTCTTTGGAAGGAATAAGTACAGGTGCGCAGGTAGCCGCCTCATTAACAGAGATACTGCGTTTCTGTTTCCTGAGGTGATACTTTAATCTGCTTTAATTTGTGTAAGAGCCCAGCTTACAAGGAGGCTTGAGAACATGTGTCCCCACCCCAGCTCCCCTTACTTGTCTTTCTGGATTCATGTGACATAAGGTGCATGGGTCCTACCCTGGAAATTTCCAATTAAAATGCCAGTTTTTAGTCAGCACATACAATATGATCTTTTTTGGATGTTCGAATTTAAAAATATGTGAAGAACTTAAATCCCTCTACTTTGTACACCCTTCTTACTGGGATCATCTGCCCTTTGCACTTCATCCTTACACTTCATGGTCTCTCACAGGATGATTCCTTATTCCTCTGCATTCCTTGAGTCACTGAGCCCTTAAAATAATTTCTTAACTAATATTTGTGAGCCAAATGAACAATTATTTGGGTTCCAGTTTTACAGCATACTGGTCTACACGTGCCAACTTCCAGACCTAAAGCTAGAGAATGGTAATGTGTTCTTCTAACACTACTCAGAATTTCTGAAAGTTGCTAGAATGTGTTTTAGAAGATTATTTTTGTTCATGATGAGATAACAAAGGTGATTGATTAATACAGTGCTTAAAACAAAACACTTATTTCCAATTTAGAAAATCTCTTTGTCAAGACGGCTCCCTCCTCAGCACATATATTTGTCTTGTAGCGAGAAAGAGTATCTTTTAAAAACTCCATGTGGCAGTCTACAGAAACTTGGAGAAAACACGTATTAGTTGTGGATAAAGTTACTCAGCATGTCTCAAGTGTTGACTGAAATCACCTCTGATTATATTAAGTCCAAAGAAAGGCATTTTAGAACTGCAGTCTTCTATGTCATCCTTGACACAGAAACACACGGACAGGACACTTTCTAGTGCTGGAGACTTACACTTGACAAGTGCCTTTCAAGGATGGGGAAAATCCCAGCAAGTCACCGTCCTTGGTGTGAATGATACCCAGCGAAAAGAAAAAGACAAGAAGAAACTGACATACTTCCCACTGAACCAGTTTTTCTTCAAGTGAAGTAGAGAAAATAAAGATTTTTAATTGGGAGTTCAAGGCCATCCCTAGCTTTCTGGCTGTACATTGCCTCTACGGGTATGGGATTTCTTGAGTTCCAGCACTCCAATGATACAAAGTTCATATCTTCTTATTTTTAGACTTTGATGGAATAAATGGACATGATATGTAGTCTATTAGAGGAGAACAGATAAAACATGCTTTATTATTTATAATTTTTAAATCTATATTTTTTTCTGCTTCTAATTATAACAAGACACTTCTGCCAAGTGTCTTGAATGATGCTTCCATTGACTTGATTGTCCTTTTTAGAAAGCAGATGCGTAAAATCTATTGATGGAGTTTCAAAGATCTCTTTTGTAGAAACACGGGGGTCTTGTAATTGGTTGAGTACAACTATCCAGTCTGAGAGGATGACCTTTCACCCTTGACCCAAAAAGAGTACTCCAGAGAGAGATGTGCCATAATCTGGGTTTAAGGCTTCTTACCAAAATGTGGAGAGCCTGTTTCTCGCACCACACACAAATGGCAGCAAGAAAGCCGAGCTTCAACATTAATTTAGCACTTCCCATGTTGCTCTTGAGAAAATCCACTCTTTAGAGAGGAGGAAAGGACCTTATCCCAGGGCCTTTCCCACCAGGATGAGCTGGATGGCAGCACATGGATCTGGACAATGAGTTGCAGGCAACTAGCAGTTAGGAGGGAGAAGGAAATACATGAGATGAGGATGGAAAGTGGCCAGCACATTCAAGCCTGTTTCTGGTGTGGCAGGACTGTCACCCATTAATTCATTTGCAAGACAGAGAGAAATGTTGCATGCTGACTAAAGACAATAGTGGGCTGCTTCTCAATTAGCAAGTGGACAAAAAGATGACAACACTCCAGGAAGGGTCTTCTAAAGAAATGATGGGAGTGCATCTTTAAAAAGCTAGATTTGGGTTAGGAGACATATCTCAAAACTAAACAAAAAGGTAGAGTTTAGCTTTGCGAACATGGTGAAGAATGGCAATCCATAGGGCAAAATAAGATCTCTTTTGATAATTTTTCCATGAAAGTCAACATAGGAAAATTTGACTAATGTTTTCTGTATGTAAGTTCTTAAAAATAACTCAAAACATTCCCACAGGTTGGTTGGTTGCTTGGTTTTTGAGGGGCTTGCTTTTTTGTTTTTCCAGGTATATAAAAATTCTTAGTGTGGATTCTAGAAATGCTAACTTTTGAAATCTCTCCTTAGCGTTTTGCTCAGAGTGTGGCTGGCACTTCTCTGTGGTAGGGGTTAGATGAGTGAACTTGACCTGTTCTGTTCTAACCACACTGCACTGGATCTAGGAAAGCTGGAAGATGAATGGCCCAGGGAGCCCATGTGTGCCAGATTCCACCTGTGGTACCCTACTTTTATCTGATTTACTTACTGAGCTTCTGTAAAGATTTTCTGCTTCTTTCTTACAAATTGTGGTAAAATACATATAACAAAAAATTTACCATTGCTGACATTAATAACATTTGCAATGTTGTGGTGTAACCATTACCACTAGAACATATTCCCCACCTCAAAAAGGAAACCCTGTCCCATTACGCAGTGACTCTCCATTTTCCCTCTGCCCCCAGGGCCTGGCAATCACTAATCTGCTTTTTGTCTCTATGGATTTGCCAACTCTGGATTTTTAATATTTTATATTAATGAAATTATGTAGTGCGTAGCCTTCTGTGTCTGACTTATTTCATTTACTGTAATGTTTTCAATTGAGATTTGTTCATATTACAACATGTATCAGAACTTCCCTCTTTTTATGGCTGAGTAGTATTCCATTTTATAGTTATACTGCACTTTTTTTTAATGCCTTCATTAGTTGATGGAGATTGGGCAGTTTCCACTACTTTGTTATTGAAAATAATGCTAGTGTGAGCATTTCTGTGCACATTTTTGTTTGCTCACTGATTTCCAATTGTTTGGGACATATATATAGGAATGGAATTTCTGAATTATGTGGTAATTTTCTATTGAATTCATTGAGGAATGAACCAGAAAACTGCTTTCCATGGTGGCTGGGTCATTTTATATTTCTGCTGGTAATGTACTAGGGCACCAATTTATCCACATCCTTGCCAACACTTGTTATTATCCATTGTTTCGACAGCTTTCTTAGTATGTGTGAAGTGATATCTCATTGTGGTCTTTATTTGCATTTCTCTAATTATGAAGATTATTAGAGAATGATAATATGGTTCATAATGTCAAGCATCTCTTTATGTGTTTATTGGTCATTTGTATTATTTGTATCAAAGTTTTCTTTTTGAGAAAGGAGTTTTCAGTTTCAAAAGCCCAGATTGTATATTACATTTAACATATGGTGATTTTTTTTCTAGCCCAGTCTGATCTCTTCCAGAGACTGCCATTGGCCCTGAACCAGACAGCACAAACCCTGAAAGATGCCAGTGTGTGTGCAGTGAGCTCCTTGGGGCTGCTTCTACCTGCTGGTTCCTTGCTGTGTCTCTTGATTTTCATAGCTGAAATATATGGGTTGGGTGGTGCCTGTGGCTCAGTGGGTAGGGTGCTGGCCCCATATACCAAGGGTAGCGGTTTCAAACCCAGTCCTGGCCAAACTGCAACAACAACAACAAAAAAATATCTGGGCGTTGTGGCGGGTGCCTGTGTCAAGAGAATCACCTAAGCCCAAGAGCTGGAGATTGCTGTGAGCTGTGATGCCATAACACTCTACTGAGGGCGATGAAGTGAGACTCTGTCTATACAAAAAAAGAAAAAAAAGGAGAAGAAAAAAATTATATGTGTTATCTCTTCTTCCCTCTGTCCAGAGAACATTATACCTCTTAACATCACAGATTTCCTCTGGAGCTTTGCTCCTTCTGTTCCTCCTGGCACAGAAGCTAACGGCATGTGCTGCAGAGCTGGACTATCAGGTTAGAATCTCCTAACTCCACTTTTGGTTGTGGGCCTGTGGGGGATTCACTTCCTGGTGTCTCAGGTTTCTCAGCTCTAGGGGGCTTGTCACAGCACTTGTCCTATAGATTTGTTGTACTGTTGTATTAAATAATGTATATAAAGTATTTAGCCTAGTGCTTTAAAAACATCTTGCCTCTCTCTTTGCACACTGGTCTCCTTGGACCGACAACCTGGTGATCCTGAGTCCTCTGAAGATTCCTGGAGAACGTGTCCCTCTAGCATCTTTAAGATACTGTTGTTAGGATCAAATTTAAAGGCATTGGGACTCAAAACACAATTTCGGAAAAACCACGTGAATTAGCAAATTAATGTATAATTTGTTGTGCTTCAATTCTGGGCATATAATAGCATATTTATTCCTAGATAGGAAATTTAATATTAAATCATTTACTTTGTATCGGTTGCCTAACATGTGTCAGCCGCTTGCTACTAAGTGCTTATGTATATTATTTATAATTCTATTGGCAACCTTGAAAGTTGGCACAATTATCTCCATTGTAGACTTAGGGCAAAATCAAAGTAGAGAGAAAGCGACTGACCCAAGCTCTCAAGGCAGATCCACAAGTAGCCTAGGATAGGTCCCGGATCCCAGTTTTGTTTTTTTTTTCTCTTTCTTTGTCCCCATATACCTCTTGTTAGAGTGAGTTGCTGTAGGTGCTGCCTAGAATGTTGATAATTAAATAGAAAGTTCTGAAGAAGCACAGACTGATGACCACCCTATCACAGCATTCTGTACTCCCTTGACAAACCTTAGTCCTTTTTCTGTTCTCCCTATTCCTCTTTCCTGTCACTCCTGCTCCCTCTTTTTCTACCTGATGACACTAACTAAAAAAAAAAAAAAAAGAAGAAAGAAAGAAAGAAAGAAAGAAAATGGAAAACAAGTTCTGTTTTATACACGGAGATAGAAATAGGGTATGCATTGTTTGTGGGAAGAAGAGTCTCCAAGAATAAAGGAATCTCTTCCTGAATGAATAGGTCATGTAGAATAATGATTTTTATGGACGTTGATGTCTTGGTCCTGAAAAACTGTAATATAAAGCAAAAGTTCTGAAAATTTGTTAATGAAAAGAAGAATGTTACACAGGACGAGAAATTCACATTTGCAGTGCTTAATGTAAAGCCAATTAAAATATTGAAGTGAAAATTAATTCAGCCTTAAGTCATTCAGATAATTGGATAAATATAATTTATATTTAATCAGATTTAATTAGCATGTTTTTATATATCAATTTCTAAAGAGGAAAGAAATGTACTTCCCGCTTTCTTTGCATGTCGGGTATGGGGGGCAAGATAAATGCTCATATTAGATGTCAACCCACAATCTCCCAGGGAGTTATTTACTTATTCCTTGTTTGAAATTACTGCCAGTGTCGCTACTAGGCCTTTGCTGGCGGCAGTTAGGAGAACTTTTTATTCACCCGGACTGAATGCCAAGCTGTAACTCCACTTGGTGCCCAAACACACTTTGCTTCCCTGTTGACTTTTTCACTTGTTCGCCTTCCCTGTTTACTCTAATTTTTGTGTTATCTTGCTGTGTTAGAACTATCATTCATGTTAACGCCCTTTGAGAGTATAATAGAGTAAAATAAAATTGTAATGTAACAGACACTGTAATAGATTTCCTATTGATTACTTGAGCTTTGAACGTCCCTGGTGTGGCCAGGTTTCTGACAGTGAAGAGCTAGACAAGATTTTAATCCCAGCCAGCTCAGTGGTTCATGCCTGTAATCCTCACACTCTGGGAAGCTAAGCTGGGCAGACTGCTTGAGCTCAGGAGTTTGAGACCAGCCTGAGCAACAGTGAAACCCCCCTCTCTACTAAAAAAAATATTAGTAGAAAAATTAGCTGGACATAGTGACATGAGCCTGTAGTCCCAGTTACTTGGGAGGCTGAGGCAAGGAAGATTGCTTGAGCCCACCACTATACTCCACCCTGGGCAACCAAGTGAGTTCTTATTTCAAAAAAAGAAAAAAAAAAAAAAAAAAAAGATTTAATCCCACTCAACAGGAATGAATGACTCTAATCTAACTCTTTTCTTTTCTTTTTATTTCTTTTTTAAAGTATATCTGAATTTTATTTACTTTGCAGTTTTTTGTTTGTTTGTTTGTTTGGCCAGGGCTGGGTTTGAACCTGCCACCTCTGGCATACGGGGTCGGCGCCCTACTCCATTGAGCCACAGGCACTACCCTTCTTTTTATTTCTTATGCAATGTTATGGTCATGTAACTAAGCAAGGACTGGAGAATAGATACATGTATATTTACTACAAATTATCTATTTGTAGTTTCTCCTGTTTATAATGGCCAATTGTGCCCAAGTTCTGAGAAACAATAGGAGTTATTCCAAAATGAATGCAATGTTCATATACTCTGAAAGGAAAGTAATAATAATATAAATTTCCAATTTAATAACCTTGAACTAGGTAAAATAGACAACTTGACTGTACTTGTCGGGGCCTGGGAAGGGAAGTGCCCCATACAACCATCTGGTAAAGGCTTGCCTTGCTCATTTCAGGCAATGTCAGTTTAGTTGACAGCAACATCATTAGAATCTTTCTTTTCAAATGCTCAGTGCTAGTTTGTTTGATCTTGCAGGGCCCATCTGGATGTTCACAAGAGAAGTTTGCCTTGTCTGGGGATGAGCGCACTTTTGTGTGTGGGCTGCCACAGGAAGGGCCACCACGAGCACAGGTCTGGAGCGCGTTGGCTCAGGTGCATAACAAGCAGGTGCTTGACAGCAGGGAGTAGTTAAAACGTGGCTTGAAGTGTCCTGGTGGAGCATAATCATCTTTGGGTTTAATAAACTGCTGTGACTGCAGAGGATTCTTAATCTCTGACACTCTAGGCCCCTGTTTAAAAGATGTCAGGAGTGGCTACTCATACACGGTGTGAAATAAAACCAAGTCACGCTCACACAGAGCAGTGCCCATTGCCAAGGAGTGAGCAGACTGCAGTGTATGTGGCCGGATGCTTCTAATTGAAAACAGAAATGTGAACCAAACATGGATTAAGAAATTTAACATCATTGCTCCCCGTTTCTTCTAAGCATGATTTTTGCCACTAACATCTGTATGGGTGTCCATCTCCACCGTGCACCTGTTCACACTGGAATCAGACAATGACGTAGGCGGATCCAGGAATTGCTAAGGAAGATTCTTAGAGACAGAGTCAGGATGGAATGGCCATTTTCTTTGGGTGTGTCTTTGCTCCATTTTTCCTACTGACAGAAGTTTTAAGGGAGTACTAGTGGTAGCTCCTGAATTCCTTTGCTGAAGATGGCTGTAGGATTTGAGAAAAAAACAAAACAAAACGAAACAGCTACTAGCAACATGTGAACACTCCCAGGAGAAACGATGCTCAGTGGCTGTGGTTTTGTCCAAATGTGAAGCTCTGTTTCATTTTACATCACTGAATCTTTTTTTCTAGAACATGTGCAAATTTAGAAAGTCTGGTTTGTAGAGAAGAAGGAGGACAACGCAGTTGGGGGAAATGTACCACCAACCTGTACCTAGTGAGATGGTGTGTTTCCAGCCTGCTGGGAATGCGTATCTGTTTCTAGACTTGGTGTGCTGCTGAATTTAGAAGGTTAGAGTCCAGGGACCACAGATTTGATTTTCTGTGTGTCGGTTCCCTAAACCTGTCTTGCTGGCTGTTGTGGCAGGTATGCCATTGGTGGCAATAAATGCCAATGGAATTAAACCTACTGACAAGGCCAAGGGCAGAGGGAGCAGACAGACGTACACACATTTTAAAAACTATATGAATGAAACATTCCTGTCATATTTGTCTAGCAACTGTGCATGTAAAACCAAGAAAGAGAAGCAAACACACTATTTAATTATTGAAAAGTAAGTTTATTTCAGGTTAATGTGAGGGTACAAATCACCAGGTTAAAATATTTGATTTTGTTCGGTTGAGTCTCTCTTGTGGTTGTGCCAAACACCCCCACCCCGTGCCCGTTCAGTGAGAGCCCCCAACCCACACAATTTAAAATAGAATAACATCATTTGGCCCCCTCAGGGAAATGAAGTTGTCGGTGCTGCAGGCCATGTCTCTTCTGTAATGAACACATTTATTTCTTAGATCAAATTAACTTAAATAACTTTTTTTTGGGGGGGTGTCAAATTACATTGGCCACTGTAGGATTCAGTGGTTCCCTTATGTGTGTGTGTGTGTGTTTCCCTAAAGATTAATATTCTCTCTGCCAACCTTTCCATTCACATGGGTGTTATCATGGCTTTGGAGCTTTGTTTGCGTCATTAGAAATCCCTTTTAAAATGGCTGAATTAATTTGATGGAATTAGGTTGACAAGTCGTATCTGAAGTGTGCCGGTTTACATTGTGGTTTGTGGTGAGTTTTGTGAGAAAACTCCAAGTGCTGAAAGCAAACCTTTCTCGGCCCAAAGTGCCTTCATGTACTAAGCACAGAATTTCCTTTTGTGGTCTGGGGTGACGTGGCGGTAGATAATAAATATCTGTAGCAAGATTTCCTGAGGTTGACGGAAAGCATCATCGACGCCCTAAGTGGCTGATTTCACAGCTTTACACAGTGGAATTGAAAGGCTTTAAAAAAAAAAAATATGTATATATATATAGAAGTCACACCGCTTTGTAATCATCTCCTAATAGGCAATAATTACCTAATCTTCTGTTAACTCTTAATACACACACCTCTTTTGCTGTGGGGCCAACAAGCTAGGTGTGATAACTTCTGTGTGAGTTCTGCATTTCTTTATGTATTCTTTTGTTATCTGCATTCTCCATGTTTAGGTAAGAAAAAAAAAAAAAAGAAAGAAAGAAACTTCTGACTCCCCAGTTATCAGGGAAAAAAAATCCTGTGAGGAGTTTGAGAAAGGAACAACACAGAGAGACACCCGGCGACCCAGAGCGTGCTCCCATTAACTGTGGAAACTGTTTTCCATTAATGTGTAATCAAGAAGCAGGCAGGCCATTTACTTGAAAAAATAAAAGAAGAAACCAGTTTCTCTTCCCTGGATGCCCTTCCCCATTCAGCTCCCCTCCCTCCTTCCACCGCAAGTCCTGATACCCTGCATGTCCAATTTAGCCTCTCAAAGGATAAATTCCCTTTTTGTACAAACCAGTAACAAATCAGGAGAGGTGGATTTTTTGTAATGAGCTAAAATATTCCAAAAGCTTAAGGCTTCCATTGCAGTTGACCTTTAAGGCATGTTGTAGCAAAAAAGTTAATTCACTTTGCACATGTGCAGAGCAACAGGTGGCCGGCAACCACAGGGCCCATGTGCATTCCTCCGTGGGCGAAGTCCTAGCCCCTGGTATTGTGGGATTTACACTACCTCCCCCAGGCCCTGACTGACAAGCTAATCGGTGTGCTGGGAAACGCGGAGCTATTGATTCCACTGTAACAGAACACCACCCTGTCAATGAAACTGCAATGAAATGCTTCAGCAACGAAGAAAGGGAGGCATTCGACTGTTGAGCAACTGGAAGAAATTTGCTTGTAGGTAGTGTGGCCGAAAATGAAAAAAGCTCTCAGGAGCAGGGCCTTGAAAAGCCAGGTTATTAAAAAAGCCACAAAGCTGGAGTCTGGCTGAGTGGAGAAAAATAGTTATGGCTCAGTTAGGCGTATCTAAGAAGTAGAAGGGAATGGGGGTGCGGCTTTCAAAACTGAGTTAATCCCTTGAGTACTTAATTTCTTTTCTTTTATGGCAGCTTGTAGTATAGCAACAAGTATTCAAGCAGTTAATAATTTTAAACAGTTTAGCTTACCTTAGGCACTATATCTTTAGCCTTAATTAAAATTTCATTTTAGTAGGAAAAATATTAAAATGACATTAAGATCCATCCTCTATGATGGGTAATATATGATAATATGAATATTTTATTAGACAAACTAATATTAAACAGCTGCAAACGTATTCTCTCTTGAGTTTCTTTCCAGTTGTTTGAAACCCCATCACTATTTCTTAATAGCATCCTGATAGCTTCCTTCTAAAATATTTGACAGTGTCACATTAATTAGACACAGAGACCAAACTCTGATCATATTTTTAAGTTATTGAGTGGGAGCTCCATAAACTAGGTCTATATCCTGAGAATTATTGAGATGGTTAGCCTGTCAACAGAAATAACATTTTTTGTAACCCCAAGTACTCATGACAAGGCACCAAACAAATAGGGCTTGGTCATTCTGGTTAAATATTTTACACTGGAAAAAAAAAAAATTGTCTTGCATAGTCACCAAAACTGAAGAAAAAAAATATGAAAGGTAGAAGTGATTTATTTGCAGTTCCTAACCTTTTATCTACCTGCTATGTGGTTGTGTGTGGTCTAGAGTTTTTCTCGAAGTGTTTAAAGAGTTAAGCAGTTGGTTCTCCTCAGTGTAAGGAACTTTCATGATAAAAAAAAAAAAAATCTTCAAAAATTACCTCCAAACTAATTCTAGGCAGAACATAACCTCCCATTTTCTTCTGTATTCCCACCTTTCATCTCTGCATCCAGAGCTGATCACTGTGATATTGAAGTGCTCCTCTAAACTAATTAGATTAATTTCAATTTCCATTGTGTCCTAGAAGGGCACACTTGTCATCTCCTCCCCTGCTGGAGCTAATAATTGACTAGATCATGGCAGGTTGGTGAGATCCTCCACCTGTCAAGATGAGCAAAGGCCTGGAGAGAGGGGCTTATGAGGATTCACTGAGGAAGCCACAGTTGTTTACTGTGTTTGTGACTTTGAGGACAGAGTCTTTCAGTCTGTGCCTTCTGGACTCTGTGAAGGATTGGCTGCACAGTGCCTGCTAAATATAGCTGGTGAACCTGTGCATCATATATGAGGCACATGGAGAAGAGTGGGCTGTGCATGTTGGTGAGAGGTGAAGGGAAGTGCCATCTCAAGTAAGGAGGTGGGCTGGAGCGCCAATTCTACTCCTAATCATTTGGTGCCTTGGAAAATTTACTTACCCTCAAAGGGATCCCATTTTTTGATATATAAAATAGAGAGAGGAGATTTATTCAATAAATATTTATTAAGCATATCTTCCATGAACCATGAATAATGCAGTACATGCTGAGGATTCAAAGGAAGCAATAAAAAAAAGGGTTGCCTGAGTCTTGAGCTGAGATGTGATCATTGCGTGGCCAGGCAGAGCAGAAGGATGTGCAGGTAAATTGGGTTGATAAGTGCATAGGTTTGGATGATGGAGAGAGAGGGCAGGAGGCAAGTTTGGCCGCAGATAAGGTTGCAGAGGGAGGCATATGGTGTGAGGATTGGGCATCATCATATAAGGATTGAAAAAAGATTTGTGGGCTAAAAGTAGACCTCCCATTGATCCTGCAATCCCATCACTAGGCATCCACCAGAAGAACAAAAGTTAATTTTACCATAAGGACATTTGCACTAGAATGTTTATAGAAGCTCAATTCACAATCACAAAGATGTGGAAACAACTTAAGTGCCTATCAATACATAAACGGATTAATAAGCTGTGGTATATGCATACTGGGGAATACTATTCAGCCATAGAAAAGATAGAGATTTGGTACCTTTTGTGTTTACCTGGATGGGTTTGGAGACTATTCTCCCAAGTAAAATATCTCAAGAATGGAAAAACAAGCATTCCACGTACTCAGTGCTAATCTGAAACTAGTGGATTAACAACTACAGGCCCACAGGAGAGAAAAACACAATTAAATTCAAGAAGAGGGGAGGTGGAGGGGGGCCTCGACTAGTTCCCACCAATTGGGTACCATGTAGGTGTATGGCACACCTCTTACATGAAGGACTCAACTACAACTCAGACTTTGGACTTTACCTTACAAATGCAAATAATGTATCTTCATATAAACACAAAATTTAAAAAAAAAAACAAAAAAAAGACTTGTGAAGAAATTGGTGGAGAAGACCAAGGATAGAAATGGGGCCAGTAGGGGCCCAGCTAGGGCAGCAGAGCAGTGAGAAGATGACAGGGACTAGAGTGAGAGCTGTTGAGGGGGCTGGGCAGGAGGGAGCTGAATGAAGACACAGGTAACAGGCATCACTGATAGGCATTGGTGATGAGTTGGGTTTAGGATGGTAGGACACATCCTTCAGTCCCTGGCTGCAGTGACCCAATGGATGGTGATGTCAGTCACAGTGGAAAGGACTGTGGGAGCAGTGGAAAAGGACTAGATTTGTGGCAAATGATAATGAGTTTGGTTTAGGACACAGGAGTTTGAGGAGAATTTAATTCATCAAAGAGGATGATGAGCTGATCCTTACTCTCTGTGCATCTCCAAACTTCTACTATTCTTTGAGATGGACTTGGGGCAGGGAAGTGAATCCCCACTCACATTTGGGAAGTATCACCAAGTAGTTGAAATATCATCACCTTTGCTCACAAATGAGGTCTTAACCCTAATTTGTTTGCTGACAAATACCAGTAGTCTACTAAATTTACCTAAGGCTCAATATCCTATTACAAATTAGGGCAATACCACTGCTTTTCATGGTTGAAATGAGTACTTGAGACAAAGTGGACATTTCTAGCCTGGCACAGGAAGAGCTAGATTTTTTTTTTTAAGCCTGATCCAAGATTTCTTGTGATAAGATACACAGTGTCCTGTGACAAAATATGATACATATCATCGCAGACTGGGGGCCTGTTATAAAGTCCTCTTAGCAATAATTGTTTGTAGATCACAGTGATGATTGTTTAATTACCCAGCTACTAGTTTAAGCCCAGAGAGACTCTGCTTCATGCATGGGGCTCAATGGAGTCAAGTTACAACAAAATGTTTTCTAGAGAAAACTTCTGCGTGCGCCTCTTATGAAACTTCTTTGAAAGTATTTCCTGGATGCTGGCTGTGGGGCCACACATATTCTGCCCCACATAAGCACATGTGTCCTCGTGCAATGAGAACAGAATGACAATGTGGTAAGAATAGGCTTTCCCTGTTCTTGCGTGTGTGTGAGTGATCACTGGAAACCTCAGCATATTAGCTATTATGACTTAAATGTTACACAGTCTACTTTACAACACACCCGAATCCACCACGTGGCCACATCTGTCCTGGGAAATGAGGGTGAGAGGTGACTTGCCAGAGAAGAGCAAAGCTACAATCAAGATCTCACTTTTTTTGATACAGAGTCTCACTCTGTTGCCCTGGGTAGAGTGCCCTGGCGTCATAGCTCATAGCAACCTCTCAAACTCTTGGGCTTAAGTGATCCTCCTACCTCAGCCTCCTGAGTAGCTGCCATAATGTCGGCTAGTTTTTCTATTTTTAGTAGAGACTGGGGGTGAAGGGGCATGGAGGCTATGGTGTCCCCTTCTAGCTCAAAGTGCTAAGCTAAAGTAATCCACTTGCCTCTGCCTCCCAGAATGCCAAGATCTCACTTTAAAGCTTTCCTTTGAAAAAAAAAAATGTAAGGGGGTTTTGAAAGGATTGAGGATTCTGGGAAATTTATTTCTCGACTATTACATGAAGCTGGAATGATTATTTCAGTACTGCCAAAGGCTTTTCAACTTGGTAGCTTTTAATATATACAGAGGTCTTACATTTTGTAACCACATTCACACACACCCCCACCCCTTCATCCCCAACATTATAAACTACTTGTATTTCAATTCTAATTTCTTATTTCATCCAAAAGCCATACAGGCTTTGTTCATTTAAAAGGAAACCATATTTAAAAAGTAACTCTGTTTTCATCCAGGCACTTAAAAACTGATTACCTCTCTTCCCCCACCCCCTCCCCTAGTCTGTTTACTTCTCAGCAAATTGGATTACTTTCATCCCGTCCAAGAGCTGTGGTCATGAGCATAAAGCTCACCATTGTTATAAATGCTTGCTTAATATGGCAAAAATTGCAAGACTTCCAGCACAAGTATTTTAAAAATAGGAATTAATTTGGATGATACATTTTCTACATTTGCTTACAGGGCTTGAAATCTAACTTTACGTTATCCACCTTTGGAGATGTTAGCATTTTTAAAGATTTGGAAAATGTTGGGAAGAGGCAGCATGGTGGCAGTTTGGTGCTGTGCTTCCTTTCTATGTAGTAACAGCACATCGAGCACTTAAACGATCAACATGCTAGATCTATTAAGATGACCTGATCCTGCCTTCAGAGAGTTTTGCATTTTTTTCTTCTTTAAAATGCGGTAAGAATGTGCTTATATGAATAATTGGCAGTTGAAAGTCTACTAGCATGATTCAACGAGGAAAAATTAAATGTGGCCTTGAATCCAGGTTACTTAATGCATACAAATATGGTTTTCTATATATTTTACAGCCAAGTCATGATTTTGCATATTACTGGAAAACAAGGAATGAGTGGGTGAGTAACTTTTTTTTAGGCAATCATTTTAACATCCCACTCTGCAAAAGTTTTTAAGGGTCCAACTGATTTCTGATTTCCACCTTTATCTGCCCGATAGATTGTTAATAAAATTGAGATCGCAACCAGCAGCATGGAAGGCAATAGAGGGCAGAGGGAAATACTTCATAATTATTTCCTAGTAAAAATGGTGCATACGGTCATCGGCTGAGAAAGACATGGAATCTGGCTGGCAAACCAGGATTGTCTTTTGAGGATTCTGCTTTGATGAAGAATGAGGAAAGAATGAGGACATCTGTGAACTTTTGGAATTCTGCACTACTTGGGGGAATAACTCCACTTTTCATGTCCTACGCAAATGTTCTATCAGCATCAAAAGGGAAAATGAAACACTCAAGTATACATGGTTAGGAGTGTTTCCCCTTGAGATCTTCCCCATCCTCTCTGCTGTGATTACTACCTTGACTTTCTAACACACAACTGCTGCTGGGTCTCCTGCTTCCTCATATAATCTCATTTTCTTCTATAGTTTTTGCTAAGCTTGGATATTTATTTGCTCTCACCTAAGCCCTTCCATTCTCATTCTGTAATCATTCACTTCCTTACCTACGCCTCATAAGCTGGTGATGTCTTCACACCAGGGCTAATCTACAGCCTTGCTCAGTTAAGTATCTCTAAATCTGCTCACCAGCCATGAAACAAACAGAAGGCAACTCAACAAAAAGGAGGCAGAGGAAGGAGGAAAAAAAGAAGAGACGCAGATGGTCAATCCTGGGATAAGAGACGATGAGCTAGGAGAGTACCCAGGAGGCAAGGCAGACTCCTCCTCAGTCCCTCTCTCTCACTGTCTCCTATAATTCCTCTTTATTTTTCCATCTCTGGGCATTCTTCTCCCTAGTGATCAACTTCCTCTGTTTCTACAATTTTTTTTTTTTTTTTTTTTTTAACAACTTGGCAGTCTACACATCTTCAGCTCAAGTCAGCTATAGAAATGAACTTGACTTGCTAAATTGTAAGTCTGATGACTCAGTCAACCACGGCCAGTGGAATTCATACACAGGTATCACAGTCATATCTGATGGGGAGGCCCTCCTCGGGGTAGAGGGGATTCAGCCCTTTCACCTGTATTCTGGGTCTAAAATATTATACCCACCAAAACTGGAATTTACCATCTTCATATCTTTACAAGGCAATCCTGCCTACCTTTCCCGTTTCTGCAAAAGGAAAAACAAAATCAGCAAGAAAACACCATAATTCCCTCTGCTCTCAGGTTCAAGATCTCACTTAATTGTAACCAGCTCAATCCAACATTCTTTGTTCTTAGTTTGCTATACTCATAAGCCTCTTAAAATGTCACGTAGATTTATCTCTCCTCACCCCATTTCTATACCATTTTTTTTTCCTATTGTCAGCGTTACTAGTTTACTTCCTAGCTGCCTCATTCTCATTTTTGTCTTTTCTTTCATTTAAGTTGTTCTTTAAAATGAACACCTAGAAATTCTGTTACTTCCGTGATACAGGGCACTTAGGAATTTACCCTGGGGTTCTGTTGCATTAAATCCACCTTCCTATCCCCGCCATCCACGTTCTTCTTCCTTTCCCACTTCTGTGACATGAACCCCTGTGCCTGGTTTCCTCCCTCAGAGGTGTTGGTTTTACTATGGTGCATCCTTTCCATGGAGCTATTTTTGTTATGAAAATGTTTCCGCCTTAAATTGATGACATTAATTTTAAAAAAGCCTTAGTTTTTAGTCAAATAATATCTTCATCTCTCTTTCACTCTTATTTTCTAGCAAAGTGAAACACCATCAGCTACAGTCACTGGTTGTCCAACTTCATAGTTTGTTTAAAAGCAGTTGTGTTCTCTCTAGCTGCTCTTTCTAGAATCTCACCGGGAGGTTGCATCTCAGAAATTAGCCACGTCCTGGGCATCCCCCTTTGGAGGCAGCCAGTCTTTCATGATTATGGGTGAGAAGCTAAAGGAGGGTGGAACTTAAATCCACCAGAACCCTTGAAATATCTCAGAAAGGTACCAGAGGCCCTGCACTCAATCAAGTTGCCTATGAACAATGGGGAAAAGTGAAGACATTCATTTTTGGATGAAAATTAATTTTAATGTATTTTAAAACCATGTTGCACATCGATTATTCTCCAATAATGCTGAAATGTTAACTGGATCATTTCTTCCTTATTACAGACAATTTGAAGTTTCGCTCAAATAGGACCTGTGGGTCCTTGGCTCCCTGTAAGCTTTAGATTAGCCCTGATATCAGAGCTGGCATGACCCATGGCAGCTGCTAATGCAACACATGCCTATCATTTGCTGTTGACAGGCATTAATAAAAACCTAATTTGAGGAAATTATGAAAAACCTACTCATTATGCAATCTGGTTTATGTTTTGGCATGTGGCAATCATTGGCTTGATAGCCGAGAAACCTTCATTTCCAGAACTTTATGGCCTATGTTTCAATTGCAGGCCCCGCCAGAGCCCCTCACTTCTCCTGTGTGTTTGATCTTCTAATTGCCTCAAGACAGACATGCAGGTCTGCTTTATGACGCTGCAGGCCTCCGCCTGGGCCCTGGTGTGATGCACGCCGGAATCTAGCATTGCCATCAGAAACGGGGACGTGGCTATTACAAGAAACTTAATTCTGACCTGTCTATCAAGAGCATTCACCTGTAGTCTCCCCTCCCCCTCCTTTAACTGGTTCCTTATGGTCCCCTTGGGCTTCCCCAGTGGCTCTCAGAGAAAACTTCACCAAGTCTGGGGGAACAATTCCTGTTAGTCTTCCGTCTGCACAAAAAAGCAAGGGCAGTGACCCCAAGTGAGACTTGTAGATACAATTTTCCTTGACTATAGCTAATAAATAACATAGAAAACATTTTTTTTTTCTTTTAATTTAGAAGAGACTTTCCTATAAATTTTGTCAAGGTAGAAAAATATAGGTTGGGAAACTTAAAATAATCTGACTGTAGAATCTATGCTTTCTGCTTTCTAATGCTATCTTCTAAAATATTAAATTAAAAAAAAAAAAAAGAGTTGGCAAGTTTGCACTTCATAGAAGAACTGGTTGGTTCCTCTCCCTGGCCTCTGACTGATGTCCTCATAAGCTCCTAAATAAACAAGGACGGGAAAGTGTAACCTTAAGCTCATCAAGCAGCATTGTTCTAGAAAAAGGTGTTTCTTGGTTTCCTCTTTTTCTGACTTGTAGTGGTTCCTCCCTCCCTCCCTACTTTCCTCCCTCCCGCCTTCCTTTTCCCATCTTCCTCTCTCCCCCTCTTCTTCCCTCTTTCCTTGTCTTATCTGATTCCGATTGCTCTTTTTCTACGATATGCATTTATTATTATTTCTATTGAAAGTTTTAAAATCTCGAAACAGCTAAGTTGAACATGGAAATCATATCTTCACTAGCACTCCAGTGTGGAAATGGCTTGCTTATCCCTTCAGTGGAGTGGTAGGAAGTACAGTCTCATTAAAAGCTTGAGAGCAGGCTGGAGGCCAGGAGCTGGGCTTTCCTCATATTGACACAGTGGGCGTCTCTCCGTTTGGTGGGCTGTTAGCTGGTTCCCAAAGCAAGCATTTCTACTTTTCTGTTCTCACAAATTTGTTGCACTTCCCTGATGTGACTCAAAACTCTATTCCTTCTATAACTGGAGTGGGTGGGAAAATCCTTCTGGGAGAGCTAACGTTTCTTAAACTTCATTTATTTATGACAATTGAGCATACATCATGGCATGTTAGTTTAAGATAGATATCACTGAGAGGTGGCGCCTGTGGCTCAGAGAGTAGGGCACCGGTCCCATATGCTGGAGGTGGTGGGTTCCAACACAGCCCTGGCCAAAAAAAACTGCAAAAAAAAAAAAAAAAAGAATCATAAAAAAAAGATAGATATCACTCTCATTTTCTTAAAAATTCAAATTTATAAAGGTATACTTTCCAGTTGAAAATGCATTCATTTTAAGTGTATGCTTTGCAGCACTGTGATCAGTGTAGACAATCAGATATATAACATATCTATCATGCTTTCCTTCCCAGAATGCACTGTGAGTGGCATCCTACACCAGGGGTCCTTCCTGTCTGGTATTTTTGACTGAATGCAGTTGTCTTGAGATTTTCCCAGTTGTTATGTTTGTACATAGTTCATCCCTTTTTATGGCTGAGCAGTATTTCAGTATAGGGTTGAAGTATAGTCTGTTTATCCATCACTTACTGGTGAGTTTGGGTTGTTTCTGGCTGTTCTCTGTAGAGCTGCTGTGAACATTTTTGTATAAATCTGTGTACACACATATGTTTTCATTTCTTTTGGATAAGTAGGATTAGAATTGTGGAGTTACATGAAAAATACTGGTTTCACTTTATTTTTTCAATTTTATTATTTTTTTATTAATATTAAATCATAGCTGTGTACATTAATGCAATCATGGGGCACCATACACTGGTTTTATAAAAAGTTTGACACATTTCCATCACATTGGTTAACATAGCCTTCCTGGCATTTTCTTAGTTATTGTGTTAAAACAATTATTTTCTACATTTACTAAGTTACACATGTACCCTTGTAAGATGCACCACAGATATAAACCCACCAATCTGGCAA
The DNA here is from genome assembly GCA_963574355.1 of Loris lydekkerianus. NCBI lineage: Eukaryota > Metazoa > Chordata > Mammalia > Primates > Lorisidae > Loris > Loris lydekkerianus. Next base: position 10,725 of record CAUYPK010058540.1, on the reverse strand, counting down.
ACACAAATTTAAACCATAAATAGATGCCACCTACCACACATTAGAAGAGTTAAGATTTTATAATATTGAGAATAGTAAGTGCTTACAAGGATGTGGCACAAATGGAACTGTTGTATTAAATGATAAAATCACTTAGAAAAGGGATGGTGGTATCTTAGAAAGTGAAACCAGTCAGAGGGAGGGTGACTAAGGGAGTGTGAAACCAGTCAGAGGGAGAGTGACTGAGGGAGGGTGACTGAGGGAGAGTGAATGAGGGAGGGTGAAACCAGTCAGAGGGAGGGAGACAGAGGGAGGGTGAAACCAGTCAGAGGGAGGTGACTGAGTGAGGATGAAACCAGTCAGAGGGAGGGTGACTGAGAGAGGGTGACGGAGGGAGGGTGAAACCAGTCAGAGGGAGGGTGACTGAGAAAGGGTGAAACCAGTCAGAGGGAGGGTGACTGAGGGAGGGTAACTGAGGTAGGTTGACTGAGGGAGAGTGATTGAGGGAGGGTGAAACCAGTCAGAGGGAGGGTGACTGAGGGAGGGAGACAGAGGGAGGGTGAAACCAGTCAGAGGGAGGTGACTGAGGGAGGATGAAACCAGTCAGAGGGAGGGTGACTGAGAGAGGGTGACTGAGGGAGGGTGAAACCAGTCAGAGGGAGGGTGACTGAGGGAGGGTGGCTGAGGGAGGGTGAAACCAGTCAGAGGGAGGGTGACTGAGGGAGGGTGACTGAGGGAGGGTGACTGAGGGAGGGTGAAACCAGTCAGAGGGAGGTGACTGAGGGAGGGTCAAACCAGTCAGAGGGAGGGTGACTGAGGGAGGGTGACTGAGGGAGGGTGAAACCAGTCAGAGGGAGGGTGACTGGTTTCACTTTCTAAGATACCACCATCTCTTTTCTAAGTGATTTTATCATTTAATACAACAGTTCCATTTGTGCCAAATCCTTGTAAACAGTTGCGATTCTCAGTATTGTAAAATCTTAACTCTTCTAATGTGTGGTAGGTGGCATCTATTTATGGTTTAAATGTGTATTTGCCTGTTGTCTACTGATGTTAAATATCTTTTATGTGCTCTTGTGAAGAATCTGTTTAAATGTTTTGCTGATTTTTAAATTTCATTACCTCTTTATTATTGAATCATAAGAGTTCTTTTAAATATAAATTTTAGATACCTGTTCTTTGTCATATATGTGCCTGTCAAATGTTTTTGCAAGTACTTAATAGCACATAGCATCATCATTATTTTAAAAAATTTCACACTTCACTTTTCCAACTACTTATTTCTTCAAATGTATTCCATAATGATTTTGTTAAACATAGAAAAAAATTACTTTGATGGGCTGGGGGTGGTGGCTCACACCTGTAATCCTAGCACTCAGGGAGGCCAAGGCAGAAGGTTTGCTGTCTTCTATTATAAATTTAAAAAGTAGCTGAGGGTGGTAATGCATGCCTTAGAGTTCCAGCTACTGGGAAGAATGAGGCAGGAGGGCTGCTTGAGCCTAGGAGTTTGAGGTTTCCTTGACCTATGCTGAGGTCATGGCACTGTAGCCCAGGCAACAGAGTGACAGGCAACAATGTCTGGGAAAAAAAAAAAAAAAAAAGGAAAGAGACAGAGACATTACTTTGGAGTTTTAATTACAAATTATTAAATTTATCAATGAACTTGAGAGAAGCTAGACAGGTTTATAATATAGTCTTTCCTTCCAGTTGGTTGGTATAACTTCTCTTTTATTACACTCTTAGGCTTTAAGTTAGCTTTGTTTTTAATGTTATATTTTTGTTAATGCCTATTTATTTTAACATTTATATAATGTAACTTGGGTTTTTTCACTGTATTGTCTAACTACTATATTGAAAAATCACTCATTTTAAATATATTGCATTATTTGGGACAGATTAAGTTATTTTTTTGGTAACAACTCCCAGATCTTAATAGTTTTACCATAGTAAACATCTATTTTGTCTTTATGTAAACCCCTCTGCAGGTCTGGGTAGCTCTCTGGGAAAATTGCTCCCTATGCATTAACTCAGTGCTTTAGACTGGATCTATCTTGGGTAACCTTTATATTAGCAAATGCTTTCTCAATTGCTTTAGCCAGGGAAAAGGGGATTGGAGAACTGAGCATTAGCAAGTAAAACACTGGTATAAAAGCAGATCTGGTTCACTTCTGATCAGATTTCACGGCCAGCACTAGTCACATGGCCACGAAGAACTTCAAGGGAAATAGGTAGTGGGGTGTGCAGGAGCAGAGAGGGAGTTCGTGAACATTGGTTTTGCCCTCCATATTTATGTTGTAAACTCAACTCGTATTAGATACAAGAATTGTTCATTTGATATGTGGGGGGTGCTAGGTAGTTGTCAACATTATCTTCAAATAATATCATTAGCTGTTTAAAAATAATGTGGAATTGGTGAACATTTTAAAAATAATTTAAATGACTATTAGTGACATGAGACATTTTAATCCTTTACTTGAACTTAAAGGATAAATGTCAAAAAACAATGTATATGTGAGTTATGATTTGATACAGAAAGCCAGAAATGGAAGGAAAATCTGAAACATGATAAAATTAACTTACATTTAAAAAAAGCTACATTTAATTTTTCAAGTGACTTTTAAAATCTATTGCAATAATAACCTGCGTTTTCTTCTTTAACCTATTGGGGCTGTGAATGATATCAGGTTATTGTTTTATATTAAACTATTCTTATGTTCATAGACTAAATTATTCATAATTATTTTGCTTTCGAATGTAATAGTATTCTTGGTTTAATGGGATATTATATTCAATTTTTTAATTAATGTTGATAATCGAGATGTATTTGGAATATTTTTTTCTTCTTAGTTTCTCTTTGTTAAGTTTCAAGCTATCAGATTTATTGTCTTTATATATGAATTAAGAAACTTTCTTTTTCTGAAATAGCTTATATATGGGGAAAAATTTAAAAAACGCATCTGCAAAATTATCATCATATTTGGACTTTAATGATTTTGGTTTTGTCATTTCTTTATCTTTTGTCTGTTCACATGCACACACACACATATACACGCACACCCCTTTTGAATTGATTTTGATGATTCAAACATCCTCAGAAAAGTTTTAAGTCTTTTTATAGTTTCAGAGCATCAGAAAATTCATGTACATTTTTAATGCTTTTATTTTAAAATTTCCTCATATTTTATATTTTTGTCTGTATATTTTCTCCCCTGAGTCAATTCTTGTATTTATTTTTAAATTCTACTTTAAAAATTCAATTTACTGATACATTCCTTTAGTTTTACATTCGTTTTCTCCTACTTTCTTTGGTCTTTATTTTGTTGTTCTTTCTAACTTCTTTCTTCACCCCCTCCCCCCATCTCATACTATAAAGTGTCTGCATCTACAAATTTCCTTCTGAACACGGCTGTGACTACATTCATAACCTGATGTTATGTAATAATTCACTACATATTATTTTATGATTTGCTTGTAATTTTATTTTGCTTTTCTCTTTGAGATAATTTAGTGCATTGGACGCATAAACTTTTCAGTTATTGGTATCTTATGATGTAATCCTTTGTTATTAATATCTAGTGTAATTGTGTGGGTTAGAAAATGTAATGTGAACAGATTCTGTTTATTGAGTTTAACTCAAACACTTGCATAGTTAGTACAAATCAGCTATTCTCATATTTTAGGGTATATGAGAACCCCTGAGGGGCTTGTGGAAGTGCACACATCCAGTCCCTCTTCGGAGATTATGATTCAATATGGGTGGAAAATTTCATTTTTATACCAGCAGTTAGTTGATCCTGGTATAGCTACACTCTGAGAAACATAACCATAAGTGATGAAGGGATATTTAAATAAATTCTATACTATTTGTAAGAACAAATTTTCACATCCAAAATGGTTTTCATATGCTATTTAAATACTTACAAATAATTACCAACATTTTAAGGAGAATGGGATTGAATACAGAAAATAAGACATCTAAAGAAAGTGTTGGAAGCACTGGAGGAGTGGGACCCAGGCTGACCACTAAGGGAAGCTTCTGGAACACCAAAAGATTGACCTAGTAAAGGAGCTGCTCTTCCTGTGGCCAATGTCACAGCTGTAGCTGCTTCTCAATGCTCAGGAAGCTGAAGAGCATGAATGCTAGAACACCACTGCCAACAAAGCTCGGTGTGCACAGTCTTGTTTGCTAATGGAAGAAGTTCACTGTCTCCCTTTTGGCTTCCGAGATTATGTTAGTGCGTCTAAGGCAGAGCTTATCACATTCAGAACTGCAAAGGAAGCTGGAGGTTACAGCTTTTAGTCATTCAATCTCTCTCCCTAGAAGGATGATGAATAGAATTTGAAAGGATCAATGTGCAGGTAGAAACAATGGGGAGTGTGGCAGAGGGCATGATGTGGACAGAAAAACTATGTGAGGCATGCAGGAGAAGTCCACGCTGTATTTACGGATGGCTTATGATGGAGAAAGATAAGTGAAGGATGCCTTCAAGATTTTGATCACCCATGATCACAGGGTTGGGGTTAACACCAAATAAGGTGCAGAAGCCAAAGAACAGAGGAATGTGAGTGTTTATGTGTGTGTTTCAAGGAATTACATAGAGGCAGGTAATAAATATTATCTCATAAATTTTGAATTCAACTTAATATGACACTACAGAATATCTAGAAGAATCTAAAGAAACATCTGAGCCTATCAGAAAGAAAAGAAACTGTAAAAATTGGAGAGAGAATCTACCAATACATTTAATATGTATGAACAATCATATCGCATATCAGTGGTCCTCAAACTTTTTAAACAGAGGGCCAGTTCACTGTCCCTCAGACCGTTGGAGGGCCGGTCTGTAGTTAAAAAAAACAAACAAAAAAAAAAACAAAAAACTATGAACAAATTCCTATGCACACTGCACATACCTTATTTTGAAGTAACAAAACAAAACAAATACAATCACACTGCCTCATGTAGCCCGCAGGCCGTAATTTGAGGACCCCTGTCCTATATGGAGGATATCAGAAGAAGTATAAAGAAAACTGTAAATTGAATACAGTGTTTTAAGTTTAAGAAAACAAAAGTGACTATAAATTGTTTACTATATTAGGATGCAGAAGACATGAATTGAAGTTTTTATTCTGTTTCTCAACCTGAGGGTTGCGACCCCTTTGTAACAATGCAAATACAAAAAAGCATCGTGGCCTTAGGGAGGTTGAGAACCACTGGTTTATGTGATATGCTGCATGAGAAAATAATTTAACCTTTTTCTGAAATTGATTTCGTTCTCTAAAATAGGTACATGTACATAAATAATGTGTAAGTTGGCTATTGCTACTGCTGTGTAACAAAATGCATCCTAAGACTCACTGGCTCAGGACAGTAAGTATTTAGCTTTTCTCACGACAGTGCAGATCAGCTGGGAGGTTCTTCTGGGTCTGTAGCTACTTATGGTTTAGGGAGGCAGCTCTGTTGTCCGTGGCCAGTTCTCTCACATGTGTGTGAGTTGGCTAGCTGTGTGCTAGGCTAGAATGGCTTTGTATAGAACAACTCTTCCACGTGATCTCTAAACCTTGAGCTTATTTATTTTCCAAAGAAAAGTTTCAAGAGAAAGAGTACAAGTGTGCAATCCTTCTTGAGGACTAGGTTTGGAACTAGAGCCCCCATCACTTCCTGTGCCTTCCAGCCTTGTGATTTACCAGGCCAGTTGAGATTCAAAAAAGGGGATGAAAAACCTCAAAGAACAGAAAAAATACAAATGGTAGTTACTTTGGGGCTAAAGATTTATAGGTAATTTTCATTTTCTCCTTTTTGCTAATATTAATTTTATAAATTTTGTATTGTCAACTTTACTATTAAATAGTTAGAAAGACCATATTTTAAATTATAGTCATTATAATTTATTTATTAATTAATAATATTTACTAATTAACATATTTATTAATATAAAATAATGTATTAATGCATTCATAACCTGAATATCAGCTGTGGTGACACTCTGGTTGGAGGATTTAGCAAAAACTGACTCGAACCCTCTTTCTTAAAATGACGTATAAAATTCTCATAAATTGACTCATCTTGAGATTTTGGGTGAATTTTTAGGAGAGTAGGGTTTTTTTCATCCTTGCCCCTTATCCCTGTCCAATTTTCTCTCTTTTATCACAGTTTTGTACACATTCTGAAGTTTGGAATTGATCGGAGTGATGTGAGAAATGACATCACTACATCACTCAAGAATGACTGAAGTCATTAAGTATATTTGTCTGTAGAGGCCCTTCCCCCACCCTGCCTGCTCTGGTTCATGTTCCCCTTGGTGCCCTCCCTGTAGCCAGCTCACTTAACCCTTCCACCCTCTCCAAGTTCCTTAACATCCTTCTTATGATGCTCCCAACTCCAAAAAGTGTTGATATTTTTTCTCACGTAAACCAGTTTGCCCTATGTTTTGTTTTTTGTTTTGTTTTGTTTTGTTTTGTTTTGTTTTGTTTTGTTTTGTTTTGTTTTATTTTATTTTATTTTATTTTCTCCTTTTCATATGCCTTTAGAGAGAAATCACCTTAAAGCCCAAAACGTATCAATGAAGTACTTTGCTGGAAATATACAGAAATGGGGAGATTGATTTTTAAAAAGAAGTAGGTGTTATTATGCCTTAAGGGTAGAAATAGGTGCAGTCATTGTAGTGAAAATCATAGAAAAAAATCCTCTACATATGCATTTATTCAGCAAATATTTTTTAAGCATCTGCTATCTTCCAGACTCTATGCTTAACCCTAGGAATTCAAAAGTGAGTGTCTTCCTGTCCTTTTGGAGCTCATCTACTAATAGTATCTCATTTTCTAAAGGTATTGGGAAAACAAAATATTGCTCTAAATGCCCGATTTATACAGAATATTTCCTCAAAGTTTTTATGTTATTTTTTAAAAATATGTACACCAGTCTTCATGAAACATACTAGTAGCGAAATCTGAAATCAAGGTGAAAAAAACCACAGTGACAAATCTTTGCCAAGCTGTCAGGGAAGAAGATAATTAATACACCAACTAGCAGTTGCTAGCCATACTCTTACTACTGGGCAGCCACTTCCTAGAGGCCATTCCTGCAGAAAAAGAGCCAAAAACATACTTTACTGACCTCAAATGTCTCCCTGACAATTGAGGAAGACAGACTGTCTGTAGGAAGAAATGAGGGAACATTTAGATCCTAAATACTTGATTATAACCATAATCTTAATGGCCATGTGGATGGATAGAAGTCCATGTTGGTCAAAATGTCCCCTAAAAACTTTGCAAAATAAACAAGTCTTGATTGACATGAGCAGTGTTAAGAAAAAAAAAAAAAAAAAAGTTTTTATAGAGACAGAGTCTTACTTTACCGCCCTTGGTAGAGTGCCATGATGTCACAGGACTCACAGCAACCTCCAGCTCTTGGGCTTCGGCGATTCTCCTGCCTCAGCCTCCCGAGCAGCTGGGACTACAGGTGCCCGCCACAATGCCCGGCTATTTTTTGGTTGCAGTTTGGCCGGGGCTGGGTTTGAACCCGCCATCCTCGGTATATGGGGCCGGTGCCCTACTCACTGAGTCACAGGTGCCACCCAGGAAAAAAAAAAAAAAAAACTTTAAAAAAGCACAACTACAATTTGGATTCCACCTAACAAACACAAACCATATAATCCAATTATCTGTGCCCTCATATTAATCTAAAAAAAAAAAAAAAAGCATTCTGGTTTACCCCAAACTGGACTTAAAAGTGGGTCAACTTGTGGATGAATCAGCTGGATCATACTTATGGTCAAAACTAGACTGGCTGTCTGCAAATCACATCAACATTGATTCTTTATTTTATTCCGTCTTTCTGATATACACCAGTCTCTCATGCCTTCATCCCTTTCCAATGCTGTTATCTCTATATACCCAAGAGAAAATGCCTAATTGCAATTCATTACTAAAAATTTCAAAAGTTAATAAAAATCTACAAATTCCCTTATGGGAGTCAGTCCACCTTCAAGAAGGAAAGAAGCTGGGGGTGCTAGTGGAATTCAATAGCCCATTCAGTGCTGAAATGTGAACACTAAGGCTAGTCTTTGGATAAATTCATGCCAGATTTGGCCTGCAGCTCTTGCTGGGCAGTTCCCAGATGAGAGCGGGCCTTTAGCCTGTGGTGAAGAAGCGTGGAATAATGCCTCTTTGAATTAGTTTCAAAATAGGGCTGCAATGTAGACTGACAACTTCTGATGCCAAATTGCAAAAACAACACATAATAGCAGTCTGTTAAAGTATCCATAGTACCACTAAATGATGTGGTTATTAATATAAATTAAAAACCACAAACAGAAACCAGAATAAACTGCATTTGATGATGAGCCTGACAGTAAGATACCAAAGTTTTTATCAAGCTAAGTACATATCAAATTTAGAAAGTAAGAAGAATAAGTAATTAGTTGATGTATAACTTTGCTATTACTTGTAGTTTTCCTCTACTGAATTTGACTTTTTTTTTTTTTTTAGACAGAGTCTCATTTTGTCATCGTTGGTAGAGTGCTGTGAGGGTCATAGCTCACAGCAACCTCAAACTCCTGGGCTGAAGCGATTCTCTTGCCTCAGCCTCCCAAGTAGCTGGGACTATAGGTGCCTGCCACAATGCCTGGCTGTTTTTTAGAGACAAGATCTCGCTCTGGCTCAAGCTGGTTTTAAACCTGTGAGTTCAGGCAATTCACATGCCTCAGCCTCCCAAGTGCCTATACCAAGTTTGAATTAGTATGTCATGTTTGCAACCCAATGAAATAGACCATTAAAAACATACCCAGGTTACTTTGTATAGTAGATAAAGTAGAGCTTGGCATAGTTGGATGTAACTTGTAGGATTATAATTAATTCTCAGGAAATCCAAAGGATGGTAGCATGTAACAATTAGAATTTGTACTGAGACACTTAATGTTATGCATATGTTTGGGAACAAAGCATTTATGCAGTTAAGTTTTATCTATCTCTGAACTTGGTTTCTTTGGGAAAGATGGTCACCCAAGGGTATGAGTTGTAGGAAAAATTAAGATCACCAGCTTATGTTTTGAGGCCAGGTGCACTACAGACATAAGCCAGTCCTCCTGCCTCTCCTGCTTAACCATCAAACTGATGTGTGATTGCAGCTCAGTGTACTTCTGAGTCTGTACAAGTGTCCTACCAAGAGGCAGGTGCAGCCCATCCTGCACTCTCAGTGTTAGTTTGCTGGGGCTGCAGTAGCACACACAGATGGGTGGCTTAAGTAACAGAAATTCAATTTCTCCCAATTCCAGAGGCTCTGAGTCCAAGGTCAAGGGGTCAGCAGGGTTGTTTTCTTCTGAGGTCTTGCTCCTCGGCCCTTCTCCTGCATCCCCACTGGTCCTGCCTCTGCGTATGTCTGTGTCTTCTCTTTTTTTCTTTGAGGCAGAGTCTCATTCTGTAACTCTTGATAGATTGCTGTGGCAATAGCACAGCTCATAGCAACCTCAAACTCTTGGGCTTGAGCAATCCTCTTGCCTCAGCCTCCTGAGCAGCTGGGACTACAGGGCACACCACAATATCCAGCTAGATTATTATCTATGTTTAGTAGATATGGGGTCTCGCTCTTGCTCAGGCAAGAGTTAAACTCCTGAGTGCAAGCGATGCACCTGCCTCAGCCTCCCACTAGAGTGCTAGGACAACAGGCATGAGCCACCACACCTGGCCTGTGTCTTACTCTCTTCTTCATACATTCACACTGGATAAGGGTCCATGCTATTGATTAACTTAATCACCTTTTTAAGAATGCTGTCTCTAAACACAGTCACATTCTGAGCAACTGGGGGGCTAGGATTTCAACATACGAAATTTTTTGAGCAGGGGACACAATTCAGTCTATAACACTGTTTTTTTCTGTCGGTGCTTCTTTCTTCCTCACACCCTTAACACCACTTACACATACATGTGTGTTGGCTTAACTGTTTGGTGTCTACTTCCATGTGCCGTAAATCATGGTGGAAGCTTCACAAGGACTCTTCCATTTTATTGTAAATGTATCTTCAAACTTTGAGATTAAAATATTTTAATAATAAAGTGATGATACAATGACATGGGTTTTTAAAAAGGTTGTGTTCTTACTTGACCAAAAAAAAAAAAAGGAAATTAAAAAAAATAAAATAAAAAAATACTCTGGCATTTCTTTTAAAATGTTACTCAACCCGAAACTCCAACATGTGGGTACCACAACCATGAACCTACTTTCTGTCATCAGTTAAAAAACTTTCATATATCTTCCAGGGTTCTCTTTGTAATGAGTTTTGGCATGTGGGAATTAATTTCATTTCTCCTTTTATGCCCAAATGTGGGGGGAAAAATTCACAAAGGCAACATAAATATACACACAGATATATCTTTCGTAAATCTGTAGTTCTCCCTCGTTTTACATAAAGATTTCACAATGAAATGACTGCCCATCTCTCTTAGGGGGAACTTAATTGCAGAATGTAATGCATGTCTGGAGACCTGGAAGAATGACAGGTGGGCTGAACACACTGCACGGCGCATGTCTGGAGACCTGGAAGAATGACAGAGGTGGGCTGAACGCACTGCACGGTGCATGTCTGGAGACACGGAAGAATGACAGAGGTGGGCTGACACACTGCACGGCGCATGTCTGGAGACCTGGAAGAATGACAGAGGTGGGCTGAACGCACTGCACGGTGCATGTCTGGAGACACGGAAGAATGACAGAGGTGGGCTGACACACTGCACGGCGCATGTCTGGAGACC
>CAUYPK010058537.1:0-10014 GCA_963574355.1 Loris lydekkerianus | reverse complement strand
CATTAGTGCCTTATGGTTTGAAAAAGATATAAGGTAAAATTTAATTTTTTTTGATTCTCTTGATATTTGTTATGTGACCCAGGATATGATCAATTTTGGAGAATGTTCCATGGTGTTCTGAGAAGAATGTATATTCTTTATTTTGGGGATGGAGTGTTCTATATGCATCTATGAAGCCCAGTTCTTCTAGGGTCTCATTTAAATCTTATATGTTGTTTAATTTCTGTTTAGAGGATCTGTCCAGTTCTGTAAGAGGAGTGTTAAAGTCCCCTGTTATTATGGTAACATCTGATATTATATTGCTCAGACTGAGTAAGGTCTGTTTCAAGAATTTGGGAGCATTTAAAATTGGGTGCAGATTTAGAATTAAAACTTCTTGTAATTTTTCCTTGACAAATATAAAATGACCATGTTTGTCTTTTTTGACTTTAGTTGTTATAAATCCAAACGTGTCTTAAAATAATATTGCAACTCTAATTTATTCTGAATTCCATTTGCCTGAAAAACCATATTTCAATTCTTGACTTGAAGTTTTAATTTGTCTTTTGAAGCCAGGTTTGTTTCTTGCAGACACCAAATGGATGGCTTGTGTTTTATAATTCAGTCAGCTAATCTATGTATCTTCACTGGTGAGTTCAAGCCATTAACATTTATTGAGATAATTGATAAGTGTGAATAGTATTCTATTCATTTTATTTTGTGAGAGTCCATTGCTTAGTTTTATCTATTGCATCAGTCTTGAAGTTAGGTTCTGTCCTTTAATTTCTGAGCTTTTACCTTGCTGCTGATCTATTTTGATAGTCAGTGTGTAGAAAAGGTTGAAGTATTTTCTGTAGAGCTAGTCTTGTTGTGACAAATTTCCTCAATGTTTGTTTATCTGTAAATAATTTGATTTCTCTATTCATTTTAAAGCTTAGTTTAGCAGGGTATAGAATTCTTGGCTGAATATTTTTGTGTTTAAGTAGATTAAAGTTATCTGACCATTGTCATCTTGCTTAGAAAGTTTCATTAGAGAAATCTGCAGTCACTCTGATGAATTTTCCCCATTAGGACAACTGGTGATTACTCCTGGCAGCTTGCAGAATCTTTTATTTTGTCTTGACTTTAAACATGTTCATCATAATGTGTTTTGGAGAAGCTAAGTTAGAAATGAGGTGACCTGGGGTTTGATATCCCTCTGAAAAAAGTGTGTCACAATCTTTGGTAATATTTAAACATTTTTTATTTGTAATATTCTTTAATATGGCTTCCATTCTTCTGGGGTATTTTTCTCCCCCTTCTGAGATTCCTATAACTCATTTGTTGAAATGCTTCATAAAGTTTCATAATTCTGACAGTGAACATTCTGCTTTCTCTCTCATCTTTGTTGCCTCTAACTATCTGAGTTATCACAAGAACTTTGTCCTCTACCTCTGAAATTCTTTCTTCTGCATGGTCTAACCTGTGGCTGATACTATTCATTGCATCTTTAAATTCTCTAATTGACTGCTTCACTTCTTTCAGCTCTATTATTTGCTTTCTATATTCTTTATATTGTTCATCTCTCATTTGATTCTTTTTTTGAATTTCCTTTTGGTTATTTTCCCCTTTGTTAGCAGTTTTCTTCATTGTTTCCGTCATGTCCTTCATTGTTTTCATCATGTGTATTCTAAATTCCCTTTCTGTCATTGCTAACATTTTCTTATAAGTGAAATTATCTGGAGTAGCTACCTCATGGTTCCTTGGAGTGGTTACTCTGGAGTGGTTTTTCATGTTACCAAAAGTTTTCAGCTGTGTCTTCCTAATGGGTCATTTATTGTATCTGTTTCCTTGCCCTAATTTTCTTTTCACTTCCTCTTGCTCTTTTAGTTTTCATGCCTGTGGATTAACATTTTGATGATTTTTTTATTTTTTTTTTTTAATACAGGACCAGAAGGATGAGAAGGTTGAAGAGTAAGAAGGGATTAAAAAAAGAGAGAGAGAGAGAAAGAGAGAGAGAGAGAGAGAGAGAGAGAGAGAGAGAGAGAGAGAGAGAAGGAAAATAGAGAAAGGAGAGGGAGAGCATAAAAGGGAATATTGACAAAAAGAAGAGAGGGACAGAAAGAGGAAGACAAAGCAATATAGGTGTACAGTAGGGTACTTTGACACAACCTTTAAAAACCCCAATCTCTGGGGATGTGCAATTTGATGGTTTTCTTGAGGTCAGCAGCTCTTCGCTAACCTTATTGAACACAGTACTCCACTTCCTCCAAGTAGGGAGGAAAGACAAAAATGCTATAAATCAAATCAAAACAAGCAAACAGAAAACTTTACAAGATTAAATTGGGTTAAGAAACCAAATACTAGGGGTAATAGTCCCCCAAATAGCCAAAATGAAATTATAATTATTAAAAAAGGGAGCATGGAAAATAGTATTTAAATTAGAAAAATGGAGAAAAAAATGAAAGGAGAAAAAGAAAAAAGAAAAAATCTGTATGCAAAATGTTGAAATTAAACAACAACAACAACAAAATGAAGAACAAACAAACAAACAAAAACAAGACAACAACCAATAACAAAGCAGAACATATATATATAGTTGAATATTATCTTGGCAATAGGTGGTCCTCTGTGGTGCGAGATGTTAATGACAATACTGATATGACTGAAGCCTCTGATGATTTCTAAAATTTCACAGATTCGACACCCTAAATCTCTCTTCAGCCATTTGAAAAAGCACTTTAATATTTTAAATGTGGCTAAGGAGAAGCTTTTCCAAGAAATTGCTTGTATTTGGGATCACTGCTGAAGTGCCTTTCCACCTACCCAGTGTGCCACAACCGGTGTCACTCTGCCCCTGAGGTTTAAGACAGTAAGGCAGCTTAGCCCCGCCTTTAGGCTCATCAGTCACTACTTTACTAAATCCTGCCTGATTCTTGCTCTGGGACCCTAATGGCAGAGATTGCCCAGGCAGTTCTCTCACAATTACTACCTCTGGCCCACAACCGAACAATATCAGCTTTGTCATGCTCACTGGCTCAGTCTGTGGCCCTAGAGAGCACCCAAAGTTCTCTGCACTCCTCAAACTCTCTCCAAGGCAGTTTAATTAATTTCCAAGTCCAAAAACACCAAAAATAGATCACAATTAAGGCCTTTCCAGTTTGCAGTCTCACTGCTGTTGTACTTACAGCTGCCAACGAGATTAGACCTATCAAACACATGCAACACTTGCCAGTTTTCTACTTTTTTTTTTTTTTTTTTCTACTCTTGAGGTCCTTAAGTCTCTTGTTAACTCCCTGTATACCCAAAGGGATGATTAAGGTGAGGTCCCTCCAGCCAGAGATGCCTGGAGTTTTATCTTTCCATTCTCACAGTGCAGTGCCCAGTTGCAGGGAAGCTGTTACTTGCCTGCCATCTTGCTCTATTTCTCTGGCTGTTTTTTTCTTGTGGTCTGTTCATAACCTGGTTTGAACCCTCCACCCTTGGTATAAGGGTCGATACCCTACCCACTAAACCACAGAGCCACCACACCACACAGTGTATTCTTGATTCAAATTAGGCTTTTCATATGTACACTAAAAATCCAGAGAATACCTGCCATCTCTTCTGCTGGGTTCCTTCAACCTGGGGCAATTTTCCCTTCCCCCAGCATGTCTGAATCCATGGACTAAACATCTCTCAAGAACCCCTACTCATCAGGTCAACTGGCAGTATTTTAATGAATCAATTTCAAATATGCTTATCATGCCACATTTCCATTCAACTCCCAGAAAACCACAATAAATTCTCTTCTTTATGTAGTCAAATATTTCATCTGCCTAATGACCTCTCCTCCTACTTTGGCTTTTGGGAACTGTGCCTAGGAAAGTTTTTCTTTCTTTCTTTCTTTCTTTCTTTCTTTCTTTCTTTCTTTCTTTCTTTTTTTCTTTCTTTTTCTTTTTCTTTTTTCTTTTATTATTTTTCATGATAAATATTCTCACTATGTTTCCCAGGATGGAGTGTCATAGCATCAGCCTAGCACACAGCAACAACTAATACATGGGTTGAAGAAATCCTTCAGCCTTGAGCTCTGGAGAAGCTGTATCTAAAAACAAAGCCATAAACCTTGACAACCTTTGTAGAATAATATTTAAAAATAAACATATCCTACATCAAGCACACAAAGTAAATTCAGTGTGAGTTTAAAATGACTTACTTTTCTTCCAGAGGCTTAAGAAATCTGGACCCCCTTGGGTTACTCACAGAGATAGGCTTTTTTGGAAAATTCCTTAGGCCTTTTCTCTGAGGCAGTACTCCCGGTTAAGAATGAGATCCAAGGGCATGTAGCCCTTCCTCAGAGACACGGGCCAGAGGGTTCGCGTATGTTAACAACATATTGTCAGAGGTCTATAGATATTCTGCCCTGAAGAAAGGACACAGTTATTACTTCATACTGGGTAAACTGAGTGAATGCTTGAGAATATTCTATTAATTTGTTCCCCTGAGGCTACTTCCTGCTCAGAAATTAGTCATTGTAAAGAAAATAGGAGAGATTTACTACAAAAGTAATTGTATTGATATGTAAAAAAAAAAGTAAGAAAATGAGAAAACTAATGGTTAAGGGATTAAGTGTGTACCTGACTGAAAAAGTATAAAACCTAAACTGGGAATAAAAAAATTTGCTATATGCCATTTCAGAGTGTATAGTCTGTTTCTTGAATTAATAATTACAGGAGTAGGTTTTACACCTGCAGCAAAGTGTCTCCCGTCACGCAACAACCTTCTATATTAGTACAGACAAAGTGTGTGATTGGGACAATGGATATCTTCCTGATGCTAAACCTTTTCCCAAATCCCTGAGAATAGGAAATCAGCACATCTTTGCCTTCCAGAGCTTAAGATGTGAAATTACCAGGGCATTTTAGAAGTGTTCAATCCTCAGGCCCCAGTTACATAGGGCTGTTTTGCCTATCCATGTAGCATATATCAAAATTATGCACAGATGTCTTTTTTGCTTGTCAGGCTTCATTAGTGATAGTGTATTGAATGTGTGGCCCAATATAACTCTTCTACTTTGTATGTGGCCAAGCTGCCAAAATTTTGGACACACCTAACACATACATCAGCAATGGTGAAAATTTCCATATAGGCTGATAATTCCCTTGATCATCATAAATAACTGCAGCAATGGACTATACTACTGGACACATTGCCTAACAAGATATTGATAGAGAATGTTGACTTTGTCAACTACAATCTGAAACAAGTCTATTCTAGAGAAATAATTACAATGTCATGAAAAGTAGAACTGCAATTTCTGTGACATACTTGTCAGGTGTTATAACTATTAGATCTTTGGACTCGGGTTCATGATCTACAAAATCCGACCACATCACTAGCTTTAAATCATACACTTTCTTATGCTTAAAAATGCATAAATTGAAAAGGAAATTCCAGACACAAAGAAAATTTAGGAAGTGGGAATTGAGTGCAGATAAAAGATCCCAAGTCTTTTGTAACTGTTTGGGACCAAAAATATACCCAGAGCATCACTATGCACACTTAGCAAGAATAAGGGTAAGCTTGTAAGAAGGTATCCCATGGAAACACCCATTTTGATGTCATCCTCAGTAACCATGTAGTGATGGTGATGTGACAGATTCATACAGGAGAGGCAGAAACAGTTCCCCATGGCACAGTGTAGCAGTGGCATTGGCAGAGACAAGAGGGCTCACAAAACTTGGGATATATTTAAAAGAATATTCCCCCATGTCTGTAGCAACCATAGGGAGCCAGAAGTCTATTCCAGTGGCAGACAAAAGCAGAAAAAATCTGGTATAAAAACGCAAGCCTCCTGAAAAAAGGGTATGCCTGAGGCAGTAAGTGTCCCATTGGGGGGTGGCAGAAATGGAGAATAGAATCACTGTGCACAAAGGCGGAAAGGTCCTGGTACAGAGGTGTGTAAAAATTGTTTATTTTGACAGTCCATGATGCAACCGGCTCCTAGAGGAGCTTAGTGTGGTCAAAAGTAATTGTGGCAACAGCACTAGCCCAGGGAGGTATAGAAACTGAGAATTGTTTGTAAGCTCTAACCGTGGCCTCTCCAAAACAGTGCACAGTGGAGTGTGAGACACCGGGCCCATGGGAATCACACAGTGACAGTGGCACCGGGCTGGACTGAGTCAAAGATTCTAGGAACTCAAACAGCATCAGGCCTGGAATATAAAGCTGAAATGGAGTGAAACTGCCTAGCTTTCATTTAGGAGTCCAGGTTGTAAGGTTTCAGCTCCCCCTGCCAGCTGGTGGCAGAGTGTTGCAGCCTGGCTGAGGAGACATAAATATCTCCCTTTCACTCAGACAGTCACAAATTTCTGGAGCATCTACACATTGCAGGGAACTGGGTAACAGCCCTGAGACTTTATAATGACGGTGTAATGAAGGTGCACAATGAAGAAGGAGGCATCAACCTTCCTGGAATAATTAATTTGCTGGGTATGTCCTTCTGAATTCATGCAGGACCAAAAAAATCATACTTTTGTCAGCAGATACTGCTATCTATTTGCTATTGACCTTTTGAACTCTCCAACTTTAGATTGTTTTCTGACACTCACGATTGATTTAAAACTCTTGATATGGGACAATCAATTGAGGACCATCCAAGGTTGTATCGTGGCTGTATTGTTGTAGGAATGTTTGATTATTCATTTCCAGAATTGTCTTATGGGGGTCATTGTGTCTTATATTTTTAGTATTACTCAACATCTGAGACTTGAAGCAAAATTTACTGATTCACTAGGATTGGACAGAGACCATATGAAAACAAAATGAAGCCACTTAGCCCCCAAGGTACCAAGCAGGTTCTCAGTCCAGTCCAAGCTCTTAGTCAAAGGAATTGTTAATCCCTACTCCAGGATCCCCAACTCTATTTCACCTTATCTGCTCATCTAGCCAAATGGTGAAAAATAATCATGGGGCAGATTCAGTGAAAAAACTCTGGCAACATGAATCAGCAGAGAATTTCCACTCCCCCAAGGAACAACAAGATGTGCACACCAGAAGACTTCATTCATAAACAAATTGCTGATATGTCAGAAATCCAATATAGAATTTGGATGGCAAATAAGTCTAACAGAATGTAGATAAAGTTTTAAATAGAAATTAAAATATATATATATATATATATATATATATATATATATATATTAAAAGTTGTCTCAATGATATAATAAATTCAGAATCATCAAAATTTTGACACATTGAGGCAAGAACGTGTAGCCCTCAAAGATCTGAAATATACAGTAGAATCCTCCAGTAACAAAATAAAGTAGGCAGAAAAAAGGATCTCTCACATTGAAGGTAAAGATTTTGGACTCCCCCAAATGCTCAAAAAGGAAGAAAAGTGGCAGGCAAAAACAGATCACTCTCTCAGGAGTTCTAGGACAATTCAAAGAAAACTAGTATTTGGCTTGTGAAAAATCTTGAAGTGAACAAGGTTGCTTAAAAAGGCCCAGATGCTCTAGTTCAAGGGATAATCATAGAGACCTCCCGAAATATGTTAAGTGATTCAGAAATACAGACATTAGACAGTTTCAGAACACCAGCATAACTCCACCCAAATAAAGCATCTCCCAGACACATTATAATCAATCTCACCAAAGTTAATATGATGGAGAAAATTCTATAAATAGTCAGATTTAAGAAAAGTATAATATATAAGGGGAAAAATATTGAAATGACTGTATATCTCTCTGCTGAAAATTTTCAAGATATAAGTGGGTAGTCATTGACCGTTAACCTCTTATAACAAAATAACTTTCAAAACAAGATTCTGTATCCAGCTAAACTGAGTATAATTTATAATGGAGAAATTAAATACTTTAATGACATTCACATGTAGAAGACATTTGCCATAACTAAATTAGGTGTCCAGGATATTCTTGGCCCTATCTCTACACTGACAAGCACAATCCTCTACCACCTAAGTGATAGAAACTTTTGATGAAATTCCAATTTATATAGTGGGAAAATAATTAAAATTGTCTAATGGAGTTTCAAAAAAAAATTAATGAAACCCAAAATACAACGAGCTGTGTCAATATTATCAATTAATGTAAATGGCTTTAATTATCCTCTAAGAGACACAGGTAAACTGACTGTTTACAAAAACTCTTCTAAGATTTCTGTTGCATACAAGAATCTCATCTTGCATTAAAAGATAATTAAAAACTCAGAGTAAAGAGATGTTTATCGATAATTCAGGCAATGGCAATCAGAAAAAAGCAAATGTGCCAACTTGATTCAGATACAATAGGCTTTAAACCAAAAGCAGTTAAAAAAATAAATAAATAAATAAAGAGATAGTATGAGCACTTCATATTTCTACAGAAAAAAACTCAACATGATGAAATTTCAATTGTTAACATTAATGCTCCCAGCAAGAATGTACCTCAATTTATAAGACAGGTTCTAATAGGCATGGGCAACTTGATTTTCTTCAGCACCATACTGGGGGGAGATTTTAACACCCATTGGCATTGTTTACTAGATTGTCCAATAAAAAAACTAACAAAAGGGAAGAGTTTGTGGATCATTGACTATAAAAATGGCCCCATGTACTGAGGGTGTTGGGTAAAAGTATGGCCCTGGACAAATTGCAAGAACAGCAAAAGCAGCTGGATATAGTGGTAGGCATTTTTAGTCCTAGCTACTTGAGAGGCTAAGAAAATAAAATAACTTAAGCCCAGGATTTGAAGGTTTCTGTGTGATGCCATGACACTCTACCAATTGTGATTTATGAGACTCTGGCTCAACCAAGAAAAAAAAAAGAAAAAAAGAAGAAGTAAAACAAGATAAAAAAATATGTACAGAATGAACATTTCTTATAATAATAAAGGCCATTTTCTGAAAACACATTGCCAATTTCATATACAATGGCGTTAAATTAAAATTATTTACACTCAGATCAGGAACAAATCAAGGTTGTCCATTATCTCTACTGACTTCTAACACTGCAATGGGAGTCTCAGCCATCACAATTAGAAAAGAAAAAGAGATCAAGGGTAAACATATAGTGTCAGAGGAGATCAAACTTGTACTTTTCACAGATGATACCACTGTATATCTGGAACACCCCATGGATTCAAATACTAAACTCTTAGAAGAGATTATGGAATACTGCATTGTCTCAAGTTACAAAATCAACATCCATAAATCAGTAACTTTTATATACACCAACAATAGTCAAGCTGAAAAAAATCAAGGACTCAAATTTTTTCACAGTAGTTCCAAAGAAGATAAAATATTTGGAAGATTACATAAAAAAGGATGTGAAACATATTTATAAATAGAACTATAAAACTCTAATAAAAGAAATAGTTTATGACATTAAAAAAATTAAAACATACCATTCACATGGCTAAGAAGAAATAATAATGTCAAAATCTCCACACTTAAAGCAATATACAATTTTAATGCAATCCCTATAATAGTACCAATGTCATACTTAAAAGACGTCAAAAAAAATACTTGATTTTATATGGCATCACACACACACACACTCACACACACAACTATAATAGAAAAGACCTTACTCAGAAATATAAATATTTCAGGAGAAATTATGCTACTAGACCTCAGACTATACTATAAATTGTTAGGAATAAAAACAGTATGGTACTGTCACAAATACAGAGAGGTAGATGTTTGTAACAGACTAGAGTACCAAGAGATAAACCCATATACTTACCGTGATTTGATCTTTGATAAGCCAATTAAAATCAATCAATGGGGAAATTACTTCTTACTTAACAAATGGTCCTGGGTGAACTGGCTGGCTACCTCTAGAAAAATGAAAGTGGACCCATACTGTTTCTATTAACTATAATAGACTCTCACTGAATTAAAGATTTAAACTCAAGACATGAAACTACAAAGAAACTAAAAAAAAAAAAAAAAAAAAAAAAAAAAAAAAAAAAAAAAAAAAAAAAAACCAAATTAAAAAAACGCTAAAAATAGCAAACGGGCATTATTTTTACGTTACACATGAGGGCCAATGACCCACAACACCAAATAAAATCG
>CAUYPK010058535.1:0-21240 GCA_963574355.1 Loris lydekkerianus | reverse complement strand
GTGCTGTGATTGGCTGTGCCACATTATAAGAGTGGTGCTGGGGAGGACAAAGGAGAGAGAAGAATCACCCGGGACGAAAAGAATGCTGTGCTCCGAGCTGTCCTGCAATAAAGTCTTGTGAAGCCTTCGTTGGTGTCCTCGTCTCTGCTGGTCAGCGGCGCGGCGACACCGACAAGGTAAAGGCTCCATCTTTTTAAAGGCTGCATAGTATTCCATGGTATATATATACCACAATTTGTTAATCCATTTATGGGTCAATGGACACTTGGGCTTCTTCCATGACTTGGTTACTATGAATTGAGGCTGCAAAGAATAATCTGGTGCAAATATTTTTTTTTGAAAAGTGATTTTTGGTCTTTTGGATATACTCCTAGTAGAGGAATTGCAGGATCCAACAACAGGTCAATTTTTAGATCCCTGAGTGTTCTCCAAACTTCTTTCCAAAAGGAACGTATTAGTTTGCATTCCTACCAGCAGTGGATAAGTGTTCCCTTTTCTCCACATTCATGCCAACATCTGTAGTTTTGGAATTTTGTTATGTGGGCTACTCTTACTGGAGTTAGATGGTATCTCAAAGTGGTTTTGATTTGCATTTCTCTGATGATTAAAGATGATGAGCATTTTTTCATGTGTCTGTAGACCATGAGCCTGTCTTCTTCAGAGAAGCTTCTGTTCAGGTCTCTTGCCTGTAGTGAAATTGGATAACTTATTCTTTTCTTATTAATAAGTTTGAGTTCTCTATGGATTCTGGTTATCAGACCTTTGTTGGAAACGTAACCTGCAAATATCCTCTCCCATTCTGAGGGCAGTCTACTTGCTTTACTTGGAGATCAAAGGTCTGTTTTCAATTTTTGTACAGGTCTTTCTCCGGGCTCTCTAGTCTATTACATTTAGCTATGTGTCTATTCTTTTGTGAAACCCAAATTGTCTTTATTTCTGTAGATTTATAGTAAGTCTTGAAATCAGGTAGTATGAGCCCTCTGACTTGGTCTCTCTTCTTCAGGATTGTGTTGGCTATTCTAGGTCATTTGCATTTATATATTAACTTTATAATCAGTTTGCCAATATCTACAAAATATCTTGCTGAGATTTTTATTGAGATTGTGTCAAATCTATAGATCAAGCTAGAAAGGATTGAGATCTTAACAATAGTGAGTCTTTTCACTATCCAATCCATGAACATGTAATATTTGATTTCATTTATCAGAATTTTGTGGTTTTCTGCATATTAAATTTATAACTATCTCTTCTTTTTTTGGTACTATTGTAATAATGTATAATTTTTAAATTTCTTTTTTCAATTGCTCATTGCAGATATGCAGTAAAACAACTGACTTTTGTATTATTAACTTTGCATCTCATGAAATTGCTATAGTCTCTTATTAGTTACAAGAAATTTTTATTGATTCACCAGGATTTTCTTTTTAATTTTATTTTAAAAATTTAACTTTGTCACCCTTGATAGAGTGCCATGGCACCACAGCTCACAACAACCTCTAGCTCTTGGGCTTAGGCAATTCTCTTGCCTCAGCCTCCCAAGTAGCTGGGACTACAGGTGCCCACCACAATGCCTGGCTATTTTTGTTGTTGTTGTTGTTATTGTTTGGCCAGGGCTGGGCTCAAACCTGCCACCCTCAGCATATGGGGCTGGTGCCTCACTCACTGAGCCACAAGTGCCTCCCACCAGGATTTTCTACATAGACAATAACTTCATCTGTAAATAAAGACACTTTCAGTTCTTTTCCAATTTCTATAGACTTTGATTTTCTTTTCTTATTACACTAGGTAGGAGTTCCAGTTAGATGTTGAATAGAAGTTGTGAGAGGGAATATCCTGTCTTGTTTATAGTCTTAGGAGGAAAGTGGCCAATCTTTCATGGTTAAATATGATATTTACCATAGGTTCTTATAGATGTATTTTATCAAGTTGGGGATATTCCCCTCTATTCTTAGTTTTTTGTTTGTTTGTTTTTTCTTTTCTGAGTTTTTATTATGAATGAATGTTGGCTTTTGTAAATTCTTTGGCCCATTGATGTAGTGGATTATTTCCTTCCTTCCTTCCTTCCTTCCTTCCTTCCTTCCTTCCTTCCTTCCTTCCTTCTTTCCTTTTTTTCCTTTCTTTTCTTTCTTTTTCTGGAGGCAGAGCCTTGCTGTGTTGCCTGGTATAGAGTGCAATGTGCAATGGTGTCATCATAGCTCATAGCAACCTCAAACTTCTCAGTTCAAGTGATCCTTCTGCCTCAGCCTCCTACCTGTGACTACAGATGAGCCATTTCCACATCCAGCAAGTGTTAATTTTTGAATGTTGAACCAGTCTTGCATACCTGGAATAAATTTCATGAGGTTATGGTATCTAATTAATTTTTTATACTATTGAATCTGATTTTCTAGTTTTTTGTTGAAGATTTTTGCATCTATGCTCATAATAGATATTGGTCTGTAGTTTATCTAAAGATGACATCATCTGATTTTGCTATTAAAATAAAGGCTGGATCATAGAATGAGCTAGTAGGTGTTCCCTACTATTTCCTGGAAGAGATTATAAAGAATTGGTATTACTGCCTTCTTAAATGTTTTTTAGAATTCACCAGTGAAGGCCAGGTGCAGCAGTTCATGCCTGTAATCCTAGCACTATGGTAGGCCACGGTGGGTGAAATGCCTGAGCTCACCGGTTTGAGAATAGCCTCAACAAGAGCAAGACCACTGTCTCCAAAAATAGCCGGGCATTGTGGTGAGTGCCTATAGTCCCAGCTACTCGGGAGGCTGAGGGAAGAGAATCTCTGGAGCCCAAGAATTTGAGTTTGCTGCGACCTATGATGCTATAGCACTTGACGGAGGGTGACAATCTGAGTCTGTGTCTCAAAAAAAAAAAAAAAAAAAAGGAATTTGAGCTGGGTGCTTTCTTCTTTGACAAGGTATTAATTATTGATTCACTTCACTTCCTGTAATAGATACGGGCCTACTCAGATTACCTATCTTTCTTTGTGTGAGTTTGGTAATTTTGTTTTTCAAAGTTAATTGATCAATGTTATCCATTTCATCATTGGTTCACTTCATCAGTTACCTAATTTGTGGCTATAAAGAGTTCTTAACAGCACTTTTTTTATTATCTCTATAATGTCCGTGGGATCATTAGTGATAATTCCTCTTTCATTTCTGACAGTGGTTATCTGTAACTTCTCTCTCAGCCTGGCTCAAGGAATTTCAAGTTTACTGATCTTTATATAGAATCAAATTTAGGTTTTCTCTTGTTTTCCTGTTTTCAAATTTATTGATTTCTTTTTTTTTTTTTTTTGTAATTGAGATTTTATTGTGTTGAGTGTCAGTACAGACATTTCAATTTGTACACAGTTCTTAACATATGTACCCACAAATTATGCAGACACGTTTTCCACATTCGGGGAAATCACAGAGGTCAGCATATGTGGAGTGAAATGGATAGGCTTTGTCTTGGGAAAACCGCATTTCTGCTCCAATTGTTATCTTTTTCTTTCCTTCTCCTTATTCTATGTTTAAATTGATTTTCTTTTCTAGTTTCCTATGTTTAAGTTATTGACTTTTTGACCTTTCTTTTTTTTCTAATGTATAATTTTAGTGCTATAAATTTCCCTTGAGGAACTGCTTTCACTAAATCCCACAAATCTTGATAAGTTATATGGTCATTTTTCTTTTGTTCTACTTTTTTTTTTTTTCCAAGTTACTTCTTTACTTATGAATTTCAGTTAAGATCACTTTAAGAATTGGGCTACTTTAGAAAATCAAGAGCTGTGAAGCAATTCTTAATTTTTTTTAATTGATAAATTAATGACTGCTCTAAGTTTATTACTAAAAAAACCTTTTTTTTTAAATTTTTTTTAATTGTTAAATCATAGCTGTGTACATTAGTGTAATCGCCTGTACCCATTCTAGGATGCACCATAGATGTGGCCCCACCCATTGTTCTACTTTTTAATTTCTCTTGAGATTTCTTTGACCTCTGTGTTTTTTAGAAATGTTCATTTTACTCTCTTAATTTTGGGGGACTCTCCATGTATCTTTCTGTTGTTGATTTTTAGTATAATTCCATTCTAATATGAGTACATTCTTTGTATAGTTTTTATCATTTTAAATTTGTATAGAGGTCATATTATCCTGAATGTGGTCTCTGTTAGCAAATGCTCTGTGTAAATTTGAATAGAATGAGTATTCTGCTATTGTCCAGTGGAGTATTCTGTAAATGTCAATTAAATCAAGTTGACTGTCAAACTATGTTCTTACTGATTTTTTGCCTCTTGACCTATAAACAGAAAA
The DNA here is from genome assembly GCA_963574355.1 of Loris lydekkerianus. Lineage (NCBI taxonomy): Eukaryota > Metazoa > Chordata > Mammalia > Primates > Lorisidae > Loris > Loris lydekkerianus. The sequence goes on along the minus strand of CAUYPK010058535.1, from coordinate 16,951 downwards.
GAGTCTCCAAATGTAATAGAATTTATATTTCTTCTTTGGCTTATAGTTCTTTCAAATTTTGCCTCTGATGTTTTGATGCTCCGTGTTAGGTGTATATACATTTAGGAATATTATGTCTTTTTGAAGAAATAACCCCTTTATCATTTTGTATTATAATTTATCTCTTTTTCTTAATAATTTTCTTTGTTCTGAAGTTCAGTTTGTCTTAAATAAATGTGGGTATGTAAGTTTTCTTTGATAACATAAAGTGTTATATATCTTCATCTCTTTACTTTTAACTTCTATGAATATTTATATTTAAAATGAGGTCCTTATGAATTGCATAATTGGGCAATTTTTGTCCACTTTGACAATTTCTGTCATTTAATTGATATTTTTAGTTCATTTACACTTAATATACTGGGTTAATATGCACCATAATTTGTGGCTATTTCTATTCATTGCATTTTTTCCTTGTCTTCTCTGATCTCAATTTAAGATTTATATAATATCTTTTGATGTTATCACTTATCATGTCAACCAAACTCTTTAAAATATTTTCTTAGTGGCTGCCCCAGAGTCCTCAGTATAACTTTCTATTAGTTTAAGTCTACATTCAGACAATACTATTCTGCTTCATGGCCAGTGGAGGTACTTTATAACAGGTTATTTCCAATTCCTCCCTCTCATCCCTTATGACATTGCTGTCATTCACTGTAATCACCTAAAACATTGTTACTATTGTCCTAAATTTATCTTTTAGATCAATTAAGACTAAGAGAAATAAAAACTATTTTATTTTACCTTTAGTTATTTATTTCCCCAAACTCATCCTTTCATTGCGTAATCCTACATTTCCTCCACGCATCACTTTCCTTGTCCCTACAGAGCTCCTAATCACAATCTGTGAGGGCCAGTCAGCTGCTAATTGTGTGTGTCTTTGTGTGTGTTTATATATTTTCCATTCTCTGATGGATAATTCCATTGGTCATAGATTCTTGGGTTGATCTTTTTTTTTTACTTTCAACACTTTGTATACTTCACTCCATTGTCTTCTTGCTTGAATACTTTTCTGAAGAAGAGTCTATGTAACTATTATATCAATAGGTAAAGTGTTTTCCCCCCTTCCCTTCTAGCTTCTTTCAAGATTTTTGTCATCTTTGGTTTTCTGCAGCATAAATATGACATGCCTGATTTTCTATACACACACACACATTTGGTGTCCTCTGTGGTTTGGTGTCTTCCATTAAAATTCTCACCCATTATAACTTTAAATAATTCCTCTTCTCTATTCTATATTTCTTCTTCTTCATGTTCCAATTATGCACTCTCTACAACATCTAAAATTGTCACACAGTCTTGGATGTCCTATGATACTTGTTTTTATTCTTTTTATTCCATTTGCACTTCAGTTTGGGAAATTTCTGTTGACTTGTCTCCCATTGGTTGTGTCTAGAAAGAGCCCTTCAAAGGCATCTTTCTTTCTGTTAAGGAGTTTTTGATTTATAGCATTTCCTTTTGATTCTTTCTTAGAGTTCCCATCTCTGTGCTTACATTTCTCATCTATGCTTTCAGAGTGTCCCTGTCTTCATTTAAGCCTTTAACATGCAGAGAGGACATAAAGTTCATGAGCAATTTAAAATAGTTTAACATAGTAAATATCACGTATGCAGTGATTTGCTTTGTGTGGTGGTCTGTGTCTCTCCTTACTATACTAGAGACAAGATGAAAGCAGGAACCAGGTTTCTTTAGTCCTCTGGTGAATCACCATTGCTAGACACATGGATGAATGAAATGATTAATTAAAACAGAACCTGCACTTCACTTTAATTTAGTGAAGAAAAGAAAAATTTATTTTCAGTATCATTATTATAAATTTTGATTTTACAGTTCTTTCTCTGTATTATCAAGCCATAAACATGTTTTTCTCAGGTCTTCAAGGAAACCACTGGCACAGTCACTGTTGGGACAAGGCTTCAGCTTTGGATCCCAGAGCTATGCAGGATTATACATCTTCAGCTTTGTGGTGGTCCCAGAATGGTACCTTCATGGTGGGGACTTGTCTTTCTCTTCCCTCCACCTCCTGCCACTTCTTTCCCCATGTTTAGTGCACCCCATACACAAAAGGTGCTCTCTCACTGAAACTCTCCAAACTCCTTCATATCTCCAAAACTCCTTCCTTCCAGTGTGGAATTCCTTTCTGCCTTTTTAGGCAAGCTAGCTCAAACCACTGCTCAACTTTCCAAAGCATACCTAAGTGCCACTTTATTGACATAGCTTCCCTGAGCCTTTGGGCAATCCCTGTCACCCTCTGCTCTGAGTTCCTACAGTCCCTGCTAGCACACACATCACAGCACCAAACCAGAATTCTCTCTTTCCTCCCCTGCATCAACCATAAGACCTGTGAAAGCAAAGGGGCTTCCTAACTCATCTCTGCATTTGCAGGGCCTATCAGATGAAAGTTGAATTCAGACCTCAGGAACCTCTTCCCTGTTTCCCTGGTTACTTTTCTTGTGGTTTTCACTACCTTTAGGCAGAAATACTGAACTGGAATAATCCCTTTCTCTTTTCCTACTATTACATCATCTTGTAGTTGATTTTTTTTTCTGAAATTTAAGGTGAAAACTTTCCCTCTGCAAAGCTCTGCCTTTTTAGAGCTTCTGTGTTACTGCCTTGACATATATTATTCAAACATTTCTGAAAACAAGTTCCCATGCTCATTCCTGCTCCCATCAACCAGACAACTGTGTTTATGAGGAGGAACTAAATTTAGTTTCCTCTGTAGAAGTTTAAGTGCCATTTAGAACAACCACTCAACTAATTTGAGGTGGCAGCTCTATCCTCATGTAGAAGGTGCTAGCACAGCAATGTGGAAGATAAGCGTGCCAGCCCATTTCTTCCTCACTTTCCCCCGTTCAAGCTGTGGTTCTTGCTAGTGGCTTTGGTGCTTCATCTTCTGCAAAATACTTAGTATCATATTCTCTATGGGGTTTGAGGCTCAGAGAAGGAAGGCGTGGTAGGTAGAAATCTCAGTGCAAAAACTCAGATTTTTTTTTTTATAATGTAATTTCATTTTTAACTCTAAGCCTCCATTCTGACTGGAAGTAAACTTAACTGAGCCTGTTTTTGTTGTTCCCACACAGAAGTCTATGCAGTGTCAAGAATCTTAAGGTGGGAAGGTTGGAGCGGGTGACAGGGTGGGAGACAGAGAAGCCTGTCTCTGGTCAGCAATGATCCCTCATTTCTGTGTCCAGATTCCCTTAGAGCGGATTTTTGTCTCATGGTTGTACCAGAAATATTGTATGAGGCTCTCTGGTCCCTTTTGGCCGTTTCTCTGGAATCTTGCTGCTATTGTATCTAAGAAGCAATGCTCAAGGCCCTTGGCCATGGTCCATGGAATTTTCTTTCTCTTCTCCCAAGGCAGGGTACATTCTTTTCTAGTCTGAGAATTGGGAAATCCTAATGTCCCAGCTTTGGTCAAGAGGCTCTGTTATGTTCTACCAAACCTTCCAATGTCCCAGCTTTGGTCAAGAGGCTCTGTTATGTTCTACCAAACCTCCTTCTTAGGTTTTCTACAAAATTCTCCTGGACCTGTTAAGTCCCATATTTTGAACATAATAGCTAGAGAATTTTGTACACCTTTTTGCTTTCTGCATACAGCTGATGACTTGCCTGAATAAGGGAAAGAAAGGGAGTAAATGGAGGAGGAAAAATAATATAGATTCATATTTCAAAATATCACATAGCTGCTGGGTGTGGTGGCTCACGCATGTAATCCTAGCCCTCTGGGAGGCACTGGCAGGTGGATTGCCTGAGCTCAGACATTCAAGATCAACCTGAGCAAGAGCAACGCCCTGTCTCTAAAAGTAGCCATGTGTTGTGTCAGGTGCCTGCAGTCTTAGCTATTTGGGAGGCTGAGGCAAGAGAGTCACTTGAGCCCAAAAGTTTGAGGTTGTTGTCAGATATGATGCCACAGCCCTCAACTGAGGGCAACAAATCAAAACTCTGTCAGAAGAAGAAGAAGAAGAAGAAGAAGAAGAAGAAGAAGAAGAAGAAGAAGAAGAAGAAGAAGAAGAAGAAGAAATATCACATAGTCATAGTTAGCTGGTAGGAGATAGTCCTTGAGAGCACAGACACATGTTCTCATCTATACCTCCTTACTATGCTGTACCCAGATTCTCCTGTCAGCAGACATGTTTTCTTTTCTGTTTTAAGTAGGGATGATGATGAAGCTATATTCTTTGTGTTAAGCTACACTTCTGCTATGTATGTAAGATGGTGACCATCCCAGAGTAGAAATGTGGAAGAGAAACTGACAAGTTGAACGTTGTAAATTTAATGTTAAAATAAACTTTCTGGTTCATTCTCTGATGGATGCTTTGATTAACAGTGCATAAGACAACACATCTTCCTCTCTCACCAAAATTGGACATTGTGTCTGCAAACATGTTAAACAAGGGAGCCTTTGATGAGATGATGATGGTTTTCAGTGTGAAATGTGAGGGACCCATAACCATTGGCTCTGAAGATGCCAGAAAGGCTCCCATTTGAGAGCCAGAAGGAATGTTAGGTGGTAAGGGAAAGTTTTTGGCTCCAAAGAGAAAGAGATAGAGAAGCGTGACTGAAAGTTAAACGAGATTTCTTTTTTTAAATCTTGACTCACAATTTCAGCTAAAACTTCAGGGCTCAGCAAGATGGCTGCTAAGTCTCCCACATTCTAAAAAGAGGCATGAGATATCATGCCACAGTGACCACAACTCTTATTTTCAGCAACTATATGCAAAAAGAAGGTAGAGATTCAATAGAGAAGATTCTCTGGGTTTAAGTGAAGAGGGCAGCAAGATGAAACCAGGGAGACATCTCATCTCCAGCTGGGCCCAATTGCAGAATATACCAAGACCAAGCAGCTGCATAAGAGAGAGATGAGGGGACACCTGAATGACTTGTGCCTCCTGAAATTGGAGGCCCCACCTGGATAAGTTTCAGGACAGGAGGCTCTCACAAGGAACAAGAAGAGAAGGGGCAGTGGAAGGAGGCTGCAACTCCACTGTAGGTTGGTGCAAAGGAATGTGGATTTCCATTGTCCTCCTGAAAACCTCAGACAGCCGGTACAGAGATTTCATAAAAAGACTCTGTAGTAAAACTGCCTGTCAGTCTAGGGATCCAGCAGAAAGAGGGAATTCAAAGCTCCAAGAGCAGGGAACTTGGGGGTGCAGAATGATCCCTTGGGGGAGCACATCACTCATATTAGACAATGGCACAGAGAAGGACCCAGATAGCTTCTCCTTGAGATTGTGGGTCTAAGAAAGGAAACTGAAGCAAAATTAATAAAGAGATTTATTTGGGACAAGGTTGAGGAGTACAGCCCAGGGAACATAGGGAAGTGCCCCAGGAACCAAAGAAGAAGCTCCAGTTTATAAAGAAAATGAACAAATGAGAGGGGCAATTACAAAAGTCATTTGTCAGGAATTTTCATTGGTTTATAATGACATTGATTAGCGATTGTCTCTACATTGTTAAACTACAGGAATTGAGTTAAGGTGTCTAGCATATGGTATTGTTAGGTTAATTTATAGCTATTTGGGGGTAACACTCAGTCTAGAATCATATAGCAGGTGGCATCAAAATGATTCCTTAGGTCAAAGAGCAGGGCAGGGACGTGACTGCAGTGTCACTATGAGAGACCTCAAAAAAGCAAGCTAACTAAACGGAACTTTTCCCATTGTCCCTTTTCTCCCCATCTGGACCCTGGAACACCTGAAAATTCTGCTACTAGTAGAGGGAGTACTGGATTAGGTCAAGAGGCTGTGAAATGGACAACATATTGGAGGTTAATTTAGATGGTATGGAAGGTTAGAATACCCCAAAACTGGACAAATACCCAAAGTGACTGAGGAAAAGAAAACAGCTGAGAAGGCTGCCTGAGGTTGTGTGGGAGAAAAAAAATCAAAGCTATTCCCTAATTGTACTTTACCAGGTTCAACCCATTTAAACATCCAGTTATGGGAGACAATGGGGGAACTTCCTGGGAGAAGGAAAACCACAGAAAAGGGGACACAGATATATCCACCCTGCGTGGACATGCCACCTCCTGAGCAGGTGCTTAGAACCAGACCACCCCCAGGCAGGACATTTGACACCATGGTGTGGACCATTGAGAACTGCTGAGTCATCTTCCCTTTTCACCGTGTTCCCACCTTACTCCCACCAGCACAATTCAGTAACCATGTCTTATTATAATAATCTGGAAATCATGGCTCCTCCTCTCCTCTTAGTTCCTCTGCTTCCATATAGTCCTGTTCTCACTATTTTCTGATCAGACTATCAGATTATTACAATAGACTCCCTACTACTCTCCCTGCTTTCAGCCTCCTCTCTTTGAGCACTGTACTGTTCCCAGACTGCAGTTTTCCCTTTCATTCCATCCTAACCATTCTTTAAAAGAGACCTGGACTCCTTGGTTGGTCCAACATTCAAGACTCCATACAACCCATTTCTAACCTGCTTTTCCACTATAACCTTACAGTACTCCCTCTCATAAATCCTACCAGGGGCTATACTGCTTTGCCTTTGTATATTCTGCTTAGAAGGTCAGTCCTTCTCATCTTTAGGGCACAAACTCCTACTTTCATGTTAATGCCCTTCTTGAAGAGCCCTGTCCTGTTTGGAGTCTTCAGGGACTGCCCAAGGCCATTGTCTGCATTTTCTGCATGTCTTCTACAAAGCTCTTTTCAGTGTAAAGCACATTTTACTTGTGTTTTCCCACTAGACTGTGAGCTCCTTGAGGGTTGTGTGAGGTCTGGTTAATCTCTACTTCTCTAGCATGTAGTGATGGGACAGGTGTTTGTAACATGCACATTTGAATGACTGAATCAGTTAATGAGGTGCACTTTGCAGGAATAGTAAGCATATCACAATCATCTAGTATTTCAGCTTTTTTGACTCTGTTTCCCCAGCTAATTTTTGGATGGCAAGGCTGCATTATAGAAGCAGCAGCTTCATTCTAATGTAAAATGTAGAAGATGCCACTCTGGTCTGGAAAGCCAAGACCAGGCATTTGACCAGGCCACGTGAATTCATTAAGTAGCTTGCTTATCTACATTTTCCAGGCACATTTTCAGATCGCAAGGCAGCACTCCATAGGTTTTTGTGTCTTTGGGGGCTTTGTGAAGTTTTTATATTCCAGCAACAGGTTCCATAGATGTTCTTTGGATTTGCATGAATGATGAGACTAACTCAGACCTGTGGCTTAAGTTACAGCTTGACAAGGGGCTGAGGAGAGCTGCCATTCACATGCCCTAGGAAGAGAGATCCACCATCAAGTGTGATACCCATGGCTTGATTTGCACTGGGGAAATTTACATGATTACATGTAACCATCTAAAATGAATTGGATAGTTGGGGTCTTTTTTTCTCTAGCATAGATTACTTCCATTTCCTAAACCACAAAGAAGCCATTATCACTGGTTTAAACTCTGTTTTTTTAATAAACAATAAATACATATATAAGTAAACAGGATAAAAATATGATGCAGTTTTCACATTGGGAGCTCTCAGATAAATTGAACACAAAAAGTCTATATGCAGCTTTGTAGAAACATCTCTAGATGCCAGCCCTGTAGAGAGTTTGGGGATGCCTCTGGGACTCATAGGGAAGATGTCCCAGGCCATGGTGCCCTTCCCTCTGATGTTTTGGACTATGCATTATGAAACAAGTTAGTAAACATTTCTGAGTTCATTTCCTCATCCATGTTCAAGGTTGTTCACAGTCATTAAGCCAGTTAGAATATTTTTCATAACTTATTGTGTTATAAGCACATTAGGTGCTTTTCATGTATTATCTCATTTAAGAGGACTTTGAACCACCTGAGAATAGGTATACATATGAAATCTGACAATTAAGTCCACAAACTTGCCACTGTGTGCTCAGCTTGGCAGCACTGTACAAACAATTCAGTAAGGTTTCATAACCTTGGTATATCAGTGTTTCATAGCTGTGTTTGTGTAGACATGTGGAGTTATCTTGCTGAATGACATCCATTATTGTTGTTGTGTGTTTTTGTGGGCTATCATGATAATGTCAGAGCTATGAACAAATATTACATTTCTTGTTAAACTTGGCAAGAGTGGAAGTAATATAAGGGATATGTTAGTCTAAGTTTATGGGCACAATGTCATAAGTAAATGGCAGTATACAAATGGAGTAAACGTTTTTCTGAGGGAAGAGAAAGTGTCACTGACAAAGAGAGGTCAGGGTGGTCAGTAACAAATAGAATTGATGAAAACATTGTAAAACTTTATCACACTATACATCAAAATTGTCAGCTCACTGTGAGAAGAATAGCAGACCAAGTAAACACTGATAGAGAAACAGGTAAGAAAATCTTAACCGAAAATCTTGGCATGAGAAGGTATGTGTAAAAATGGTCCTAAAGGAGCTCACCAATGAACAAAAGCAAAGGAGAATTGAAGTTTGCCAAGACCTTTTGGAGAGGCAATATGATGTTTTGAACTGTGTTATAACTGGTGGTGAAATATATCAAAATGACCCTGAGACAAAGTGTCAGCCAATTGTCCATGACCAAAAAAGTCCCATCAGTCCAAATCAAGAGTCAAAATGAAGTTGGTAACCTTTATGATGTCAGAAGGATTGTTCATCATGAATTTATACCAACTAGACAAATACTTAACCAAGTTTACTATTTGGAAGTGATGAAAAGACTGTGAAAAGGCTAGATGAAAATAACCTGAAGTTTTTGCTAACAACTCCTGGCTCTTGCATCACAACAATGCACCAGCTCACACAGCACTGTCTGTGAGAATATTTTTAGTCAGTAAACTAATAACTGCATTGGAACACCTTTCTGACTCACTTGACCTGGCTCCCAGTGACTTTTTTTTTTTACCTGAAGATAATTTTTTTACCTGAAGGAAATATTGAAAAGAAAATATTTTGATGACATTCAGGCCATTAAGAATAACATGAGGTCAGCTCTGATGGTCATTCCAGAAAAAGTGTTCCAAAAGTGCTTTGAAAGGTGGACCAGATGTTGACATCAGTGCATAGCTTTACAAGGGGAGTATTTCAAAATATTGTAATATAGAATTAGATAGGTAGCACTTTTTCTAGGATGAGTTTGAGAACTTAATTATCAGATTTGTGTACCTAAATGAAAGAAATTGCACCTCTACGAATCTGTCCAAAGGCGATAGCAATGTGTGCAGAAAGATTTTAGTAAAAATAAAATCATTTCACCACATGAATGAAAAATATCAGAAATAGCCAATGCCATACAGTAATAGAATAATTAAAATAGCCATTATAGAGTAGCTGCAAAAGGAGAATTAGGGACAAAGAGATAAATCCATAATAATGGTAAGTTTCAAAATTAATTTAAAATTATGTATTAAATGAATGACTTTTTGTTTAAATGTACAGGTATATGAATATATGTCCATAGGAGATGAGTGGAATGACACATGTCAAATGCTAACTGGTGAGTACCTCAAGATTGGGGTAAAATTGGTCATACTGAACCTTCAGCTTCTTCACAATGACCATCCATTCTTGGGTAATTACAAAAACCAACAAAAAAGGCTATTTGTAATTTAAAAAATAAAAGTGGTAGACACATTCCCACCTTTTTGATTGTTTTGTCTAGTGCCTGGCAAAAGCATTTTGTAGGCAAAGTCTTCATTTGATTTTAAATTTATTAGTTAAGGTGGAAATAGCACACTAGGGCGGCCAGGTGGTGACTATTAACCCAGTTTTATGAACAACAGTCCTGAGAGATGCAGGAAGCCTGCATCTTGCTAATGTTCAGCCAGTGGGAGGTTAGACTTGAGATGTAATTGAATGCCAGCCAGCATTCCAGACAGAGAGGAAATTTACAGAGAAGAGGTTAGTCAGCTCTTGGAGAATTTGAACATGAGTGATTTGTATCCAACTCCTTCCATCCTCCGATCTATTTGGAAAACTCTCCCATTTTGTGGTAGGGTAAGGGAGTGAGAAGAGATGAGTAAGGTGTATCCTGGACAGATTCACGAGTCTCCCCTCCCCCAAAAAAATCAAGTCCCAGGCTCAGAGAGAAAGAGGTATCCTTCCACCTTGGAAATAATAGTAATCTTTTTTGGTGTGAAAATGCTTATATCTTATATTTTAAAACTCTGAAACACAGCACGTTTTTATGTGAATAGAATCATAATATATGTATTCTATGTCCTGCTTCAGTGATTCACCCATACTGATGCGAGTAGATATAATTCATTTATTTTTCACAGCTCTATAATATTCCAAGGTGAGTTTAAAACATAATTTATGTATCCATTTCATTTTTCTTTTTTTAAAAGTAATTTTTACTATTACATGAAGAACTATTAAGAACTTACACAAGCAAAAATTTATTCAGAGTACAAGCTGAGAATCCTTAATCCAAAACTCTAAATGTTCCAAAATGTTCCAAAATCTGAAACTTTTTGAGCAGTAACATGATGTCATAAGTGGAAAATTCCCCTGTGTAAGTACTTAACACTAACTTTGTTTCATGCACAAAAATATTTAAAAATATTATATAAAAAATTATCTTCAGACTACTCCTATAAGGTATATACGTAACATAGTATCTTTCATGTTTAGATGTGGGTCCCACTGCCAAGGTATTTCATTATATAGATATAGGTAAATAGCCCAGAACCCAAAGCTATCCAAAGTTTGAAACATTATGTTCTCAAGCATTTCGGATAAGGGATACTTAACTTGTATACATGTACACTTAGGAATAAAATTAAAAGGTTTCTAAGGTTTTCAAATGGTTTTATGAATTTCTGCTATCATTATCCTTTTATGAAAGTTTATATTTATCTTTGATATTCTCCTTGTTAACTTTAGTATTTTCAGATTTTTAAAAAAATTTGAAAGAGGGTGCTTGCAATTTGCACTTTGCTACAAAATTCCTTTTAAAACCTGCTTTAGTTGCATCTCAGAAATTTTGATGTTACGTTTTAAATTTCATTAAAATTTTCATTGGAAATTGCTTCCCAATTTTCCTTATGATTTCTTTCTTGACCTATAGATTATTTAGAATGTGCTTAATTTCCAATATTTAGGCAATTTCCATATATTATTTTGTTCTTTATCTCTCGTTTAATTCTATTGTGAGCAAAGAACATATTTTGAGTTATTTTAGATTTACTAATATTTATTTTAAAGCCTAAAATAGTGTCTATCTTGATAAATGGCTCACACATTCTTGAAAAGAAGTGTACTCTAAATTGTTATTGGGTAGAATTTTCTATAAGTGCTAACTAGATCATGTAAGTTAAAAGAATTGTTTTACATTGTATATATCCTTGCTAATTTTTCATCTACGTGTTTATTAAGTACTGAGAGTTCATATCTCTGACTATAACTGTGTATTTGGCTATTTCTACTTTCAGGTCTATCAATTTCCACTGTATACATTTAAGCTCTTTTTTTGGGTGTGTACAAATTCAGGGATGCCATGTATGCTTGATTGACTCCTTACTAATTATGGATATCATGATGGTATTTTGTGTTCCAAAGTCCATTTTGCTTTCTACAGGGGGCACATATCAACCTCTAACTTTTTTTTGATTAGTGTTTTCGTCATGTAACTTTTTTCAACCTGTTACTTTTATTCCATATTTAAAGTAAGACTCTCATAGTAAACAAGGTTTTGGTCTCATTTTCTATACAACTAAACAGTTTCTAACTTTTATTTGGACTATTTGAACAATCGGCACTTAGTGTATTTATATAGAGTGTAAATTTACCCTCTAGTTTTTTTTTGTTGTTGTTGTTGTTTTCCATCTTCTTTTTTAAAATCATTGTTATTCTCTTACCTTATTTTGGATTGAGCAATTTTTATGATTTTTATTTTAACCCACTATTAGCTTATTAGTAATAAGTCTTTATTTTAACTTTTAGTAGTTTTCAGGGTTATGTGTTATATGTCTTTTATATATAACAATCCACCTTCAAGAAACATGGATTTCAATGTTTTACTGTAGTGTTAGAACCTTATAAAAGTATATTACCACATCATCCTCTTTTTTTGTAGGTGTTTGTAAATTCTGGATATGAATTCTTTGAAAGACATATGTTTACACATAGTCTTTACATTCTCTAGGTATTTTATTTATAATATGCCATTTTATTAATAGTATATTCTGATGAGCAACAGTTCTCAATTTTGATGAAGTCTAATTAACCATTATTTTATATTTAGTGCTTTTATGTGCTCTATCTAACAAATATTTGTTACTGCATTATTGAGAAAATATTGCTCTGTTTTCTTCTAGAATTTGTATAGCTTATCTTTTACACTTAGGCTTATTATTCATCTCAAATTAATTTCTGTGTACGATGTCAGGTTCTGAGTCAGGATTCATATTTTTCCCCATATGGTGTCTGGGAGCTCCAGCATCATTTATTGAAAATGTCTCTTCCCTCCTTATTACATCCATACCTCAAAAATCAGTGGCCATACATGTGGCTGTATTTCTGGAGTCTATATTGATCTCTGTATCTATCCTTATGTCAGTATAAACTTTTTATTTATTTATTTATTTATTTATTTATTTTATTAAATTATAGCTGTGCACATTAATGTGATCATGGGGCACCATACACTAGTTTCATAGACCGTTTGACACATTTTCATCACTCTGGTTAACATAGCCTTCCTGGCATTTTCTTGGTGAGATTACACCTGCAGTGCATCTTACACGGGTATATGTGAAACTTAGTAAATGTGGAATGTAAATGTCTTAGTATAAACTTTTTAAATTACTGTAGCTTTATAGCAAGTCTAGAGGAGATGTAAATCTTCTAATTTTGTTTTTTTTCTTTTTTTTTGTTTTCTTTTTTGTTAATTTGTTTTTTTCTTCTTTTGTTTTGTTTTCTTTTTTTCTTTTTTTGTTTTTCTATTTCACATTCTTTAATTTCCATAAAAAGTTAGATTCAGTCTGTCACTTTCTAAAAGAAGAAGGAGGAGAAGGAGGAAGAGGAGAGAGAGAAAGAGAGAGAGAGAGAAAGGGAAAGGAAAGAAAAAGGTCAAAAGAGGTGGGGATTGTGTCTATCCCAGAGAAGTAAAAACTTACCTAAGCACTAAAACTTGTACATTCTCAGCAATTTTATTAACATTTATAAAAACCCGTTTTCAGGTTCAGTTTTCTAAAAACTGAAAACAACACAGATGTCCCTTCAATGGGAAAAGGGTTAAACAAACTGTGGTACATCCACTCTGTGGAATACTCAGCAATAAAACAGAATGAACTATGGACACATTCCACTACTCCAATGGATCTCCAAGGAGTTATGTTGAATCAAAAAAGCCAACAGCAAAGGCTACACACTATATGGTTATTTTTTATATAATATCCTTAAGATGAAAAAAAGCATAGATGATTAGGAATGGAAAGAAGCTAAAGGGGCTATAGGGAGGTGGGAGAGGATTACAACATTCCGGACAATAAACTTGGAAAGGGCCCGGGAGCAAAATGAGGAATTTTGGGGATGACCTAGTGAACCAAGTATGTGCTGTTCCTGCAAAATATGACTTCTGGCCTGCGACCCATGTCCTCTAGCCTGTACATGGTCCATCCATAAAGCAGAAATGATGATCCTCCTATAAAACAAAGAATCCCTGGCACAGAACAGTGCACATCGTAATTGCCACCAACATCACGAAACTAACAGGCAATGTCATACCATCACTAGTATAATAAAGGTTAATGATTACTGATACCAAACAAAGAAAACTGGATTTATGTGAAAACTGAGGTAATCCACAATCAATGAAACCAGTACAGCCTGCCTGACAGTCTAAGGGGAACCACTGGGAATCCTTGTAGATGAATGTAGGAGGAATTGGGAGGAAAATACTTACACCTGTGCACAGCATTTGTGTGGAGTCTCCTCTCACTTGTGAGGGGGACTCTTTTCCACTCTCCTGAAAAAGTCTATGCTTTACTTTAAATAAAACATGCTCTTTTTTTTTTTTTTCTACTTTAAATAAACTTTGCTTCTTTTCTGTTATAATAGAGTTCAACAGCCTCATTTTCCATTCCTCCAGTTCCTTCTTCTCCCTTTGACTCGACTAAACTTGCCAGTTCTTCTGGGTGAACCCAACGAGATCCACTGAACAGCTCAGAGGTGAACTCTCCCCTCTAACAAAATAGAGATGGAGCACGGATTAGATGTAGCCAGGAGTTAAGGAGGTCAAAAGGGAGGGAAGTGACTGGGCTGTACAAGGTCTGGGCAGTAGCAAGGGCTCACCAAATGCCTTTGAAATGAATGCATGGCAGAACAGCTTAAATCAGAAGCTCCCAAACTTTCTATCTCCAAAAAAGTTGTATGGATGACTTCCTCTCTGGAAACACTCCATGTTTCAGAACAGCATCACTATCACCCAGTCTGTGTTTTGAAAGTTAGAAGTAATGAAAGGAGAGAATTTAATCTCCAATTTTAGAAAGGATTTAATTTTAAAATAATACTAAGCTCTGCCACTGGAGATTCTGAGTGGGTGGAGGTAACTAGTGTGGATTAAATCTTAGCCTTAAGCAAAATTCTGATGTTCTCATTGGCAAGAACAGTGTGATTTCAGAGACTATACTACTTCTAGGAGGTTTCTTATAAAAATAAAAAATACCCGAGGATCTTTCTTACATTCCCAAATTCAGTGTGCTTTAAATAATGAAATCTCACAAATTTCACCCACCAAATATTTTTCTTTTTACCCGATTCTCAGCTTAAAGCTGGTAAAGAAGGCTTTTGTGTCACCTGTAGGCAAGCCCCAGGTGGTTTTCTGTTCTGTAAGTCACATGTGTGCCATCCCATAGACTGCTTGGCAGAACAGGAGAAAATGTCACCAAAGCACCAGCACATTCACGGGACAGGAAGGAGGGATGGGCCAGTCCACTCCGGGAAGTGGGAGCTCAATGACTTAGAAGGCTACCTACTTTCTAGAAATTCCTCAAGAATTAAACATCTCATCTCATTCTTATTAATATTTTCTTCCACAAAGGGTATCATTCAAAAATAACTTAGATCTTCAACAATGAAAAATCTACCACTAAATAACAGTCCCTTTCCTTGTCTGAATTTTCTGGAGCATTAAAAATATGGTGATGAATAAACAGTGGTTACTTGAAAAAAATGCTTATAACACAATATAAAACTAAACCACCAACGGAAATAACAAAACGAATGTGACTGGCTGTCAGTTCACAATGATTAGTGTGGCTGCCATCCTGTCTCCAGCCTTGGCTGAGAAAGCCCAGGGCCAAATCTCACACTAGAATGAGAACCCTGGAGTGAGGTCTTTGGAGATGGGAGGGGGGTGAGGTTAAATCTGGGCAAGTTCCCTTGTAGAGTGTTCCTGACTCTGGTTGAAGGGTTGCAAGGATCTTTGGAATGGCCTCATGTCTGGCCCTTCCTAAAGCCAAGATCAGCTCTTCCTTGGCTGTCTACCGAAGAGACTTTCTGAGTCATAGGGTGTGGAACGGGCCATTTATTGAGTGCCCGTGATATGCCAGCAATTTACCTACAGTATCTGTCAGTCCTGACAGCAGCTGCTTGTCAGATGGGTGTTATTATTCCATTTCACAGATGAGAAAACTGAAGTTCAGAGATGACAGATAGCTACTCCAAAGTACCTTAGCTGCTTAGTGATGAAATGTAAACTTTCTTTTCTAATCCCATGTTTTTTCTACTCATTTTTACACTAGGTACAAACCGGAGGATTACAGTAATGGAAAGAAAGAAAATGGGAAAATAGCTGGATGGAAACACATCAAAATGTAGGCAGCAGTTACATGAGGATTTGGGGACAAGGAATTTTTTTTTTCTTTTCTGCATTTTCCTAATTTCATTCACTATACACTGATAGCAAAATGAGACCACCATCGGCTCCCAGGGATATTTTGGGAGCAGGGGCTCCCCAAGGGTCCACTGGGGTGGGTGCCCATGCCTCTTACACAACACTGGCAGCTTTTCCTTGTCTCTGAGGAATGGTCTTTTCCATGAGTCACCAAGCTCCGGAGGCAAAGTGGCATCCTCCTTCTTTGAAAAGGAACCGTGATTTCATCACTAATAATTGCTGCTCAGAAAGATGAGCATTTCACATCCCTCAGATTTGCTGTCTCTCAAATCAAACAGATGGGTGAATCATTAAGCAAGTCGGTATAATAGAAACTCTACTAGTTGAAAAACCCACCTCTCTCCTACGCACCTCCTGAAGTTATTTTTCCTTGTATTGATTGATCATGATGAAAATAGTTAATCTCACCCTATCATTATGTTACTGAGTGTGTTGATAAAGACTTTGGGAGCTCAATGCTTCTCCCGGTAAGAATGAAGGAAACAGTATTTACTGAGCACCTACTTAATGCCCTGAATTAGTGTTGTAAATACACTGTATTGTTCCTAACAGGGATGGGGGAGTGATATGAGCAGTGCCATCTTTCCCGTGGGGAGACTGAGGTTGAGAGATAGTGAGAAGGTGTGGAGAGGGCGATGTGGCACAGGGGCTGCCACGTCCTTTTTTTTTTTTTAATTAATATTAAATCATAGCTGTGTACATTAATGCAATCATGGGGCACCATACACTGGTTTTATAAACAGTTTGACACATTTTCATCACACTGGTTAACATAGCCTTCCTAGCATTTTCTTAGTTATTGTGTTTAGATATTTATATACTACACCTGGTAAATTTCACATGTACCCCTTGTAAGATGCACCGCAGGTGTAATTCCACCAATTCCCTTCCCTCTGTCCACCTCCCCCCTCCCTTCCCTTCCTCTCCCCCTTCCCCAGATTCTTAGGTTATAACTGGGTTACAGCTTTCATATGAAAGCCATAAATTAGTTTCATAGTAGGGCTGAGTACATTGACTACCTGTTCTTCCAGGCTGGTCTTTTTTTTTTTTTTTTTTTTTCTTGGGAATTT
>CAUYPK010058534.1:0-40790 GCA_963574355.1 Loris lydekkerianus | reverse complement strand
TGGACACATCTCTTTGGCAACAGAAAGAAGGCATTCTTTAACAAATTCTCCCTCCATGAATGGTCTGCCAGTGCGTGCTATTATCTTGGCAACTTGAAAACTTGCTCACAGTGATGAAGTTTTCAGCTGTTTCTGCTTCACAAAAGTATTTTGCTGAGTTGTCAATGTATATTTCAGTTATAATATTTTATCTTTTCTCACTTCTCTGACCAAACTATCATATTTGTCTTTATGTTGAATTTGATAACGTAGAAGCAAATTGTGTTCTTTGAACACAGATGCTATATTCTGCCATATCAAATACACAGCTCTTTCCTTGTACTGCATGAAAAAGTAATCATAAGTCCACTGTTCTTTGAATATCCTACACTCCAAGTCAATTTTTCTATTTCTTGATATCATTGTCTCCTAGGGATTCCAAATTGCTATTAGTAAAATACCTATATATATATATATATATATATATACAGCGGTCCAAAAACAATATACCAGCAATAACTTTGTCCACACAGAGACATATAGACTGCACTGCCCATCAGTGCATTGTGATCAGTGTCCATCAATACAGCCTTGCCAGTCCACATCGTTTCAGCCTCACCAGTGCCTATATGGTGGAACTCCGCTTTTACCTCAGGCTCACACTGGTGTGGTGTGGGAACAGGCACGATTACAGAGCCAGCTCCTCCACCACCTTTCCAGTTCATACTACCCTGTGCGAACCACACTGCGATCTGTGAACTCGCACAGGAATCTGATCGCATGTGTCTTCTCACTGCAGGAATTCCACTGCAGGAAAAAGCATATGGCTAAACTTGCCCTGCTCAGAGATCGCAAAGGTGTGAACCAGGGCTTACACAGCACACAATATACAACTGAATAGCAATCAGAATATAAATGCACTTACTGGCAATTAAACTGGGTTTCCTACTCCTCGGCTGTATGCAGAGCTGGGTTAAGTTCCCATGGGGCCCTAGGCAGATTACCAGTTTGGGGCCCCAATGCGATAATACTGAGCACTGACCATTTGTGATAACACTGACTGCTGACAGTTTGCATTAATACTGAGCGCTAACAATTTGCATTAACACTGAGCACTTACAATTATCATAACCTCTGAGCTCTAACCATTTGCATTACCTCTGGGCACTGAATTTGCATTAGTACTGAGCGCTGACTATTTGCATTATCACTGTGATGCAACCCCCCCTTGCGTTATCACTGTGAAACTACCCCCAACCAACTAACCAACTTAAAAAAAAAGGCTTTCAAAAAAAAAGGCTCTTCTAACTTCAAAAAAAGGTGCCCCTTATCTGAAAAAAAAAAAAAAAAAGACCTCCTAACTTCA
Organism: Loris lydekkerianus; assembly: GCA_963574355.1. NCBI lineage: Eukaryota > Metazoa > Chordata > Mammalia > Primates > Lorisidae > Loris > Loris lydekkerianus. The sequence continues at coordinate 39,445 of CAUYPK010058534.1, read as the reverse complement.
GAAAAAAAGGTCCCCCTTTAACTGCAAAAAAGGCCCTCCGAACTGCAAAATGAAAAAAAAAAAAAAAATCCTAACTTGTTCTTACCTCGGTCCTTAGGCAGCAGCAGGCTCTGCACAGGCAACCTGGTGACTTCTCTGATTACACCAGAGAAGAGTCGAGAGACAGAGAGAAGGAGGGGCGGGGAGAGACAGAGAAGGAGCAGAGTCGGAGAGTAGGAGGGAAATTGGAGAGTGTGGGGCACATTCCACACATGCACACTGTGGCCCCGACAGTGGGTTGCTAAGCAGGGAAAGACAGAGAGAAGGAACAGAGTCGGAGAGTTGGCGCACATTCCACACATGCGCATTGTGGCCTGGAACAAGTCGGCTACTAAGCAGGACAGGCAGCTGTGGCAAAAACACCCCATGACCTGATAAATGTCTTCTGCGGGCCGCAGTTTGAGGACCCCTGCTTTAGGCATTCGGTATGTTATTTGAACTGCAGCTGTTTATGAGTAAGTCTTCCTTCCACATTTCCCTGCAGGGAGGAAGTCAAAGGAGTATATTCCAGAGTCTGTCTTCTTGCTTGCTCCAGATTCCTAGGATTCTTTAATATTTCCTTTCAGTTGTGCCCAAGTAGAATCTTGAGAGCAAGGGAGCTTTTTGATATGACCCCTAAAGGTCAGCTTCTCAGTATTTAAGCAGGGTAGAAGAGGAATCTGATGAGGCGAGGGAAAGATACTAGCAAGTATTCCATACTCATCTTGGACTTTATGAGGTACTGAAATGGAAAGTGATGAATAGTCTCATTTTCCCACCATCCCAAGACAACCACTATTAATGTTTTAAAGAAATTAAAAATGAGAAAAATAATTATACAATATTTATTCACATATATACTATTTCCCTTTCTCTTTGTTGCATACACTCAGTTGTGCTTTCTGAGATACTCATTGAAGGAGTCTAGCTATATGATTATCTAATTTAACAATTGACAAGGTAACTTTTATAATCTTCAGGTAGCTTCAGTTATTTATCAGTTAAATTGCTAGACTATAATGAACCCCTTAATCTTGATTAATTATCTACTTATGGGTAGGGAGAGGACTTTATAGAAAGAAGTATGGTCCTGGAATGAACATTTTTGGACTTGTGGCAAATTACTTTGGTAATGTTGAAGCAGAAATGAATAATTACCAATTGAAATCTTTACGTAAGAACTCCTAATCACCAGAATTTAGGGGATATTCTGCTATGGTTAGGGAGCTAGAGTATGTAGTATTATACCATGTTTACTAAAATGATGAAATGACAGAAATATTTAGAGCAGGATTATTAAGTAAAGGAAGTGATATGTTTTTGGAGTAAATAATGTTTTGTTTTATTAAAATAACATCTGAGCACTGAACAGTGAAGTTCAAGTGTATGCTGACACTGTTTCTAAAACCTTCCATTACTCAAAGGTAGAGGATGATAGCTTCAAATTAAGATAATCCAGGTATTAAGAAGTAATAACTATTCGCAGTGCCTTATAGTTTTGCATGTGAAGTAATATCTAGAAGAAAATAACCAAAGGTCACCAATTTAAAAATAAAAACAAGTGTTTCCATAAACAGATTATATTTCTTATTAACTGTAGATCTTTCTTAATGAGTGTTTTTTATTCAGGTGTTTTCACTTTGTATTGTAATTTATACTTTGTTAAATACTTTTCTTTTCCCTCATTGTCAAGCATAACTATTTTTCACAAGAAAACTTACTAAAAATATATAGTTCACTCACCTCTTACTAGAGTTTTGAATAACATATTTCTAATTAACCATTTCTTGCCTCCAATTTTATGACAAAATAAACATGAATGCCAAATTGGAGTTTTTAAAAAATTAAGGAAGTTATAAAAGTAGTTTTGGTTTATTTATTTTTTTTTTCCAACCAAAGAGCTTAATGAGGTCAGTATTCAGTTTATGTTGGCCAAATCTACCCTTTCATAATCTTTCTTCTATAGAACACAGATGTAGAAGACTCACTAAAAAGTGTTGTTAATCTTTGGAGTACATGTGTGCATAGTTTGTGTTTTCCTAAGTGCTCCATCTGCTTTTCCACATTGCAAATACTAAAATCATCTTAGCTTTCATTAATCAGAAGTAATGTTCCTATGTATCAAAATCTAGTTTTATAATTTCATTAGAATGGAAATGTTGGATTTAAACAGAAATAGTTGATACGGTCTGATACAGTTTTTGTTACAATTTGATATACCCCTGACAGAATATGACTTGTGTCAATGAAAACCAGGGATGGAATTTTCCTTCATCCTTGCATAAATTAGTAAAACTTGCTAATATTATAGTAACTTAAAAAAAATTTTGGGATATTCACTCAATGACCATAATCCAAATTCACTACACAGAACTATATTGGGTATATGTCTGGAATAAATAAAAATAATGATTGATAGAAAGTGCCTCTGGGTGGTTGTAAAGAGGTTAAAAAGAAAGCTGCTTTCTGGTCTATAGTTATGACAATTTGATTCTGTGTACTTAGTAATGGACAATTTTAAGAGACATAAATACTATGGCCAGAAAGCTTGTCTTACTTGAAACTAATTAAAAAGTCTAGATAGATAATTGACAGTGTTGTCAAGTATTGCTCTTATGAATGGAACAATTGCTAACAATAATTACTGGAATCTGGAGATATTATATTGTTTTACTTCCATATTTTACTTCTATTATAATGTACATGTAGAGAGACATTAATGTTTACCTAAAAATGTATGAAACATTTTGTAATGGTATTAAGAACCTTTGCGTGTTTACAGAATGTATAAATCTCATATGGCACGACTGATACATATATGCTGCCCTCCTTTGTAACAGTATTTCTTAGGAAAAAAATGGAAAAAATTATCTGGTTTTGGCACTAGTCATTGTTCAATTTGGGATTTGGAATTTCGGCTGATAGCAGGAGAATTAAGATCCATTAAAATAGATGGCACATGGTTTATGATTGTGCCAAATTCTTGATTGAATAATGAGTTGGCTGCTTGTAATTCTTCACTGTCATTTCATAGCACTTCCTTTTTTTTTTTTTTAGTATTTTCAGACTTTTAAGTGATTTTGAATGAGTATCTTTTGAAAGGAACATACTTGACCGTTCACAAAAAGCAAAGTGTCTATGTCTGTGTCTATTTTCATTGTTATTCTTACTGAAGAAAATAAATTAAACAAACTTACACTGGCAGCAGAAGGATTTTACAAAGGTCTTTCATCTAATCTTTGTCCATGTGAGGAATTGTCCTTTTCCTATACTTCGCTGTCTGTGAGGAGCTAGAAAGGAAGACTTAGTGGAAGATTAATGTCATTCTTTCTCATAAGTGGCAGTCCTTTACTCAGTAGATAGGTAAGTGATTTTCAGACTTTTTCAGAAAATAAATTTTCTACTGATAGCCTCTCATGAGGGGGGAAAATAATTTTTAAATCAGAATATCAGTGGCAAATGTAATACTTCGTTCTTTTTTATTATTTGGAAAAGACAGTGATATCTTTATAAGGTTTAAATGGAAAACGTGTTGAAACAAGCTCAAAAGCAATTTTTGAAGTTATTTTATTTTTGATGAAATCTTAGGTTTATGCTGTATGATATTGTTAGAGGAGCATTTATTACAATAAGAGGAGAAACTGACTTTTTGCGATGGATTAGTACTTGTTTCTCTGAAAACCATCTTCTTCGTATAACCTAGTTCTGAGAAATAAGGTTTTTAGAATTACAGATTTAAAGGTAGCCTTTTCTCTCATTATCTTTTGACAAAGAATGGCTTTTTCAACCTTCCATCACTTTTAAACAATTTTAAATTGATAAGCTGTGTGTGATTATAGATCATAATTTGAGAAGTAGTAGTTTAGGAATTGTTCCATTTTAAACTTAATTTGTCCTAGAGGGATTCATGGAGTTACATCTGACACTTAGCTTATAAAACACTTAAAACTTTTTAAAATTCAACAGTAATTCTTGGGAGTATTTGTTACATATAGAAAATGGAATTGCATTTTAAATCACTTTTTTCTGCATCATGATTTTCTCTCTCTGAACCAAAGAGAATAACTCTAGTCAAATGTTTGGTTAATTGTGATCCAGCAAAATGAGGATATCATAAAACATGCTGTGTACCAGAGGCTACTCAGAACACTAAACCGAAAAATGGTAAAATTAGGAGCGTACATGGCATAAAGCTATGGCCTTACCCTTAATATAAGTGGAGAGAAATATTTACACTGTAATTTGTAGTATGTATTATTTTATTCTTTAAAACCAAGTGATACTTGTTAATATACAAAGTTATTGTTATTCACCATATAAACTCTTAGCTGTAAGCTGGTATTTTATTGTGTGCCTTTTATGTGAGGGAATGGGCTGATAACTTTATTGCTAGCATAATGCAAGGGATAGTATGCAAGTTAGATGTTCTTAATTTCTGACTTCTGGTAATTACCAAGGAAATGCACATTATGATAAATTCTCTGTGCTTAAATTCTTGTGTAGCTTTATACGTGGGGTGTAGTATTGGAGCATTTGCTTCAATGCAATATGAGATTAGTAGACTATATCCAATAGTCCATAAGACTCAAGAATTTGGGCTGTTCTAGAGTCTACAAAGAAACTTTGATTTACTCCTTGAAAAGGTAACCATTTGCATTTCTGAGATGATTGATTCCTTAGCCCATGGTACCAGACATACAGGATTACCATTTAGTGCTTATACTTTTATAGTTTATTCTTTTTTTTTTTTTTGAGACATAGTCTCACTATGTCGCCCTTAGTAGAGTGCTATGGTGTCATGGTTCACAGCAACCTCAAACTCTTGGGCTTAAGTGATTCTTTTGCCTCACCCTCCCAAATAGCTGGGACTACAGGTGCTGGCCACAATGCCGGGCTATTTTTTTTGTTGCGGTTGTCATTGTTGATTAGTTGGCCCAGGCTGGGTTCAAACCCATCAGCCTTGGTATATGTGGCTGGTGCTGTAACCACTATGCTACAGGCGCCAAGCCATTATAGTTTATTCTTAAGAAGTTAGGCAGTAGACATGCTGCAGACATTTGAAATGCAGTAGAACCTCTGTAAGTTGACCACCCAAGGGACTGTTAACAGACTGGTCAGCATATGGAGATAGTCAGCATAGGAAATAAGCCTCAGTACATGGGATACATGTCATGGGATGCTGTGGGCAATGTAGAGAGGTGTTAGCTGTGGAGGTTCTACTTTATAAATATTGAATTTCTTTTGCTAGTAACTAGTCAATTAAAATACACCTTCTCAAATAATGTGTTTCCTATGATGTATAATTTCTCATTTTCTCTGTGACAGTAACTTAGTTCCTAAAAAGCTAATTGTATAGAAATCTTTTGATGTGTTTCTTATTGGGACTATTTTTATTTTTTTTATAAAATAGCTGGATTTAGAAATCTCTTGGTTTCTAAGTTAGTGCAGAGAATACTAAATAAGACTAATCAGAGTGGTTATTTTTTACTTTTAGGGTTGTAGTATACTCAAGTAAATTCCTGGTTGTAACGTTCCTAAAGAGAAGAAATTGCCAGCAGTTTGACTTAGTCGGTCTTATACCCAAGAGGTCATTGGCATTACTTATTTATTCACTGTTCAAGTAAAAAAAAGATAGTGATGTTTCTTTATTAGTCCATAATATGTTTGTCAAAACTTTTTAGATTGTTGAGTGTAAAATATGTTTAGGTAAAGTCAAATGAAATGAGAGATTCTGTTATTGAAAAGGTACATTTATCATACCTTAAGAAATAATTTATTTCATTAATTCCAGTTTTAGTAAGCAGTTTCTATTTGAGTTTTCTTAAATTCTCTTAAAATTAAAATTGTTAAAAATATTTTCTCTTTTGGTAGTTCTGATCACCTACCAGCAGGGGTCACTTTAACTCAAGGACCCCTTCACTCCCCCCCCCACTTAAAAAAAAAAAAAACTCTCAGCTCAGCAGCGTAATTGAATAACATGGGAATGAATTTAGAGCTCAAATTCTCAGAATTTTTCTGTCTCTAACTTTTAAAAACAATCTTTTGAGTTTTTTTTTTTTAATCATACCAAATTAGTTTGAAAGCAGTGGAGCTATAATCTAATCGTAGCTTGATGAATAGTAACACAGATTGAAGTTTTGTTTAAGAATAGTAACATAACTTTTGTCTTTTGCTTACAGGACCTTCTATTTAATTAGTTGTAGTAGTAACTTTAAATTATTTCAAACTCCTAGGAACTTTTTCTGTTTGCTGTGCTTAGAATGATGTACAATGACTTATACATTATCAATTGCCAGATCAGAAAGCCATCTGTTTAGGGGTGCTTTATTTGTGAGCATTTATTTGTGACAACATTTGAAAAACTCTGTATTTACTGACTTTTAAAAAATATGACATACTGAAATATGAAACTTTAAAGCTGTTGGTTTGAGTTTGTTAATTTCAAAAATATTAAAAACTAATATCTAAAATACAGTAAACTTTAACTTCTTGTTTTGGAATAGTATTATATTTGTTTGTTACCATTTACTATGCATCCTTAATATAAATAGGAATAGTGGTTTGAGTAGTTTATATGACTCAGCTGTCAAGTTAAAATCACGTTCTGTGTAATTCAACATTAGTTACTGTATGATATAGCAATTGCCATGAAGCTTTCTTACCTATTTTTTCTGGCTTTTTAGTTTGAAGAGTTTAAGCATACAGAGAAATTTGAAATACTAGTACAGTGATCACCTATATATCCACTTTGTATATTCAACAATTGTTAACTTTTTGCTCTATTCATTGTATGTATATATGTTTGCTGTACCATTTGAAAATCATGACACTTTATCTCTGTTTTAGCAATATCTAAAAATAGTTGAAGGATGGTGTTCTTTATAGCCACAAGACCATTATAATGTCCAAGAAAATCAGTAATTTCTTCATGCTGTCTAATATTCATTCTATAATGAGATTATCCCAGTTATCTCCCAAATATGGATGTTTATAAGTCAAGATTTAATCAAGGCCCACATAGTTTATTTTAGTTGTTTTAGTAATTAAATACAAGTAGAAATTTACATTTCTTCCTGTTTTCTGATGTTGATTGTTTTCATTAGTAACACCTGCAGTTGATAAAGGTGAAGTAGAATCTGACAGTAGGAGATGAATTTATACGTTGTTAGTAGGAACTTAAAAAATTTTTAAATGATAGAATGGCTCTGAATTCTTTCATATTTTACTGATGTGCTTAAGCCAAAACAAAAACATGTATGTTATGTGGATATTCTGTTTATTCTATGAAGCAAGGAAATTTGGTCAATCGGGCTGTGTATATTTTATTAAAAGTCAAAGTGTCCATTTTATGAAAAATATTTCAGATATATAAATGTGAAGGAGATTGATTTTCCTTTTGTAGTTTGGAAGCTAGTAACATCTTTAGAAGCATTAACCCAATTACAGAGATACCTTTATACCAAGATTTGAAGTTACTCAGGTTGTAAATTTTTTATTTTTAAACTACTACACATATAATAACAGAAATAGTGAATAAGATAGTTTTAATGTAATTTTTGTTTCAAGTATGACTTTAAAACTGTGCATGTGTGTGTCTTAATAATTTTTGGGGGGAGGCCATATGGTGTAGTTTGAATAGTGCTCATTTAACAGGATATATTGATCTAACTTCTATCTTTATTTTTAAAGTTATCTAACCCTGGGCAAATCTTTTAATTTCTCTGATTCTTGTGTCCTCATCTGTAAATGGGGTTAATACTAATTCTGCTATCCTAGCAATGCTGTTTTTTTTAAGACCTATGAAAGCAGCTTAGAAACCACAGGATTGGCCAGGTATGGTGGCTCACAGCTGTAATCCTAGCATTTTGGGAGGCTGATGCCAGTGGATTGCTTAATCTCAGGTTTGGAGACCAGCTCGAGCAAGAATGAGACCCTCTCTATATAAATATAGGAAAATCAGCCAGGTATCGTGGCGGGTGCTTATAATCAAGAGGGTGAGGTGGGAGGATCACTTGAGCCCAGGAGTTTGAGTTTGTCATGGTTTGATGATGCCATGTCACTCTACTCAAGTTGGCAGAATGAGACTTTGTTTAAAAAAAAAAAAAACAAAACAAAATAGAAGCCACAAATTTTTAAAAATGTAAGATGATAGGTTATTGTTATGATATATATATATATAATTACTTAATACTATTTATTTGGACTTGCAGTGATTTTTTTATGATATAGATTGTCTCATTTTAGTATCAAAGGTGAATACATTGTCTTCAAAACAGAATCTAGTTATTTTATTGGGCAAAATTAAATATATACTGTGTTTTTGTAAAAATTCAATATTCAATTAAAAGCAAATAATAACCAAAATGTTATAATGCACAGTTAAGATGTATATTAAGTTTTATTCTTTTGAATGAGTCCCAGAAATTTGTTGTAATATGAATTTTATTAATGTTATTTCTCAAAAGATAAATGTTTATGGCATTTGTCATAATTTTGTCATTTGAAAGCAAATTATTTTTTTTTTGCTTTTAATTTTTAAAGATTTATTATTAATTAAATTTTACTTTGTAATCATGAAATGTCTTAATGCAATTCCAAGGGCAAATTAATAAAATCAGATATATTTAAAAAGTATAGTTCAGTGGATGTGGAGAAAAGGGAACACTTCTACACTGCTGGTGGGAATGTAAATTAATGCATTCCTTTTGGAAAGATTTGGAGAACACTTAGAGATCCAAAAATAGACCTGCCATTCAATCCTGCAATTCCTCTACTTAGGTATATACCCAGAAGACTAAAAATCACATTATAACAAAGATATTTGCACCAGAATGTTTATTGCAGCCCAATTCATAATTGCCAAGTCATGGAAAAAGCCCAAGTGCCCATCTGTCCACGAATGGATTAATAAATTGTGGTATATGTACACCATAGAATATTATGCATCCTTAAAGAAAGGTGGAAACTTTACCTCTTTCATGTTTACATGGATGGAGCTGGAACATATTCCTCCTAGCAAAGCATCTCAAGAATGGAAGAAAAAGCATCCAATGTACTCAGCCCTACTATGAAACTAATTTATGGCTTTCATATGAAAGCTATAACCCAGTTATAACCCAAGAATATGGGGAAGGGGGAAAGGGAAGGGAGAGGATGGGGGAGGATGGGCAGAGGGAGGGTGATTGGTGGGATCACAACCTACGGTGCATCTTACAAGGGTACATGTGAAACTTACTAAATGTAGAATATAAATGTCTTAACACAATAGCTAAGAAAATGCCAGGAAGACTATGTTAACCAGTGTGATGAAAATATGTCAAATGGTATATAAAACCAGTGTATGGTGCCCCATGATTGTATTAATGTACACAGCTATGATTCAACAATAAAAAAACGTATAGTTCCTAAATCTTTCCTCTTCATCACCCTGTTGTCTCTCTCCCTGTATAACCATTTAAAATTTTTTATTCTCCCATTAAAAAAGTATATTGTGCAGATGAGTTTCAATATTATATGCAAACTGACATAATATGTATATGTGTGTGTATGTGTATGTATATATAATATATGTATGAATGATGAAAGCAAATTCTTGGTTTCATCATTTAGCCACATTAGAAGTTTAGCCACATTAAAAATCTGCATAGAAAATGAAAATCCCATTTGGAGTACAACTTAACTCATTTTAATTCTGTGGATATGATTATAGGTCACTCAAACCTTGTTAGTATTTGTAGTATTTTGTCATCATAAAATTAATATGAATATCTGCTTTTCACAGTTTTCTTTCATTGCAGCTTTTAGTTTGAGCCTAGACATAACATTGGTGGAGTTTTGGATATTTTAGATACATTATCTAATATTTTAAAGTTTCATTGCTATTTTCACATAAGTAACCTTGAAAAACCTTAGAAATCTGAGTACTGAATAGTTTTTCTATTTAAAATAGATTATAAAAAGGGATTAAAAACTAGGAACAATTTCTAAAGTCTGTGAAGATATCACAACTAATTGTTTTTTATAGTTATGTACATTAATACAATCATGGGGTACAATGTGCTGGTTTTATATAGAATTTGAAATACTTTCATCACACTGGTTAACATAGCCTTCATAGCCTTTTCTTAGTTATTGTGTTAAGACATTTATATTCTACATTTAGTAAGTTTCACAACTAATTTTTTAAATTTCTGTGGCACAATAAAAATTTCTACCACCATCTTCCTTATTTTAAAACTATGTAAGAATCGGATGACACAATATAATTCATAAAAGGCATTAATACTTGAGGTACTGATTTTAACCCTAAAAAATGTCTACTTTCTTATAAAATCATCCACTTCGGGGCCTGGTATTTTCTTTAGGCACTAAGCAAATTTCTTGCCAGTAAATTAAAGATCTGATAACTTATGTATTGAGGCATATATTATGTATATAGACTTCTCCTCTCTGAATATTTTGTAGAAGCGACTGATGTTTCATGTGTCTTTATAGTTTTATATAAAACGTTAAAGTTTTTTCATTGTATATCCTTAGGAACTAAGCTCTTCTCTTAAACACAGAAAGATAATATTCATATTCTACTTGTCTAGCTTCTTGTATTAAATTTGTATCACATCTTTTTCACAGAGATGTGCTCCTGCATCTATTCGTCTCATGGACAATAAACAGTTTCAGTTTGGTAAGTAAGGAGTGGGATGCTTAAAATCTGTTCATTTAGCCACAGAAATTAATGATATGTTAGTAGGAAGAATACCGAGTAGAGAACTAGAAAGAATGTTGTAGTTCCCTTGCTGGGTAGCGTGGGTTGCAGGCAAAGGAGTGCTTGATTGTACTTGATTTTACTTGAGGTAGGGATGGAGAGTCAGGAAATGTTTTAAAGGAGAGTGATGCTTGAGCTGAATCTTCAAAAGTAAATAAAGGTTTGCCTGAGGTTATTTTTTCTTCTTCCCTACCAAAATTTGTTACTTGTGAGCAAAATATGAAGTTGTGAAATCTTACTAGTGTGTTTTAGAAAGCTCCAAATAGTTTTGTGTCCCTCAAATAGAGGGTCTGGTTAAGGTTATTACATGAGATAAAGTTGAATGGGTGGACTAGGGCTTTGTAGAGTAGGTTTGGATTTTATCTTGTCAGCAATGGGATTTCTGTGTAGAAGGAATAAAATCAATTACCTTCACATCTTAGGAAACTCATTGTGGCATTATTGGGCAGGGTAGATTATGACGGTACAGGCATGAAGGAGGGACATTGTGCCATGAAACAGGCAAATTTTTAGAGGACTTGAGCAAGGCAGTAGCAGTGGAGATGAAGAATAGCTGATATATTTTTAAAAAATCAACTTGCCAACTGGATATGGAAGTTTAAATAAAGGGAAGAGTTGAGGATAACTCCCATATTTTGCTTTGATTGATTAGGTGAAATAAATAACAGTATAGAAGAAGGGGTGGAGGTTTTGAGGGAAAAGATATTACATAGATTGTATTTAAGGTGCCATGGAGATATTCAGGTGAATTCAGTAGGCATTGTCTGAAAACATTTTTCTTTTCCTCCCTATTTTGTTTAAAGTATTAAACTTTCTGACATAACTTATTTATCATCTTTTCAGCTTGTTTTGTTTTTCTATATTTTTTTCAAATTCTGAAATTTAGTTTGGGATTTAAGTTTATAGAATGTAATAAATACCCTCAAAACATTTCCTAAAATTATAGGAGTGATTTCTCAGTACTAAATACTAAAGGGAAAGGTAGTCAGGCTATTTTGTGTCGTATCTAAAAGTAGCTTACATTTTAATTTAGGGAAACATTATAGTTACAGTGAAACTTAACTGAAGAAGTGTTAGAGCTAATTTTTAAGTTAGATTCTTCTAAGTCAATCACAATTATTTATTTAAGTAAATTCCTCTCAAAACACTATACTACTGATGAACAAAAGTTTAAGATAAATGTGTCCTATAAATAATGAAATAGATAAATGAAAATCCACCTCCCACACCTCTTCACCCCCTGCCACCCCTGTGCGCTTTGGCTTGCATTTAGATTCAGATCTTAAGGAGAGCTATGTATTTAATTAATAAGATTATATTATCCATATGTATGTTTTATTGTAGCAAATTATGCTAGACCTTGGCACCTTTGTAATGGTACTATGTAACTGTGATTCGGCCAGATTTTATTTATAATTGGGATCTATATAATAATTTAAAATGATGTCTTAAAGAAGATATCTTCCTGGCTGTGTGTCATTCCTATTCCACATTATCATTACTGTACCTAGAAACATGCTTGCATACTTCCCTCTAGCTCAATGGTAGGTTTACCCTCTCTAGTCTGGACTATCTTTCCTCCCTCCGTCCTTTACTTAGCTACCAAGTTGACCTTGATGAAATACACATGTAATCATGTTTCTTGGCTATCTATAATCTTTTTGATTCCTCAGTATTCATTGAAGGCTTTCCATCTATATATCCTACCATGACTTTATGATCAAGCAACTAACGAAATAATACTTAACACAACAAGAGGTGTCCAGGACCTGTGCGCACCCAAGCCATATGGTTGATTGGTCAGTGTTTGTACCATATTGGTTGTTAACAAAGCACAAGCCATATTATTAGTTGTAAATATTTTTAATATCACCTCTATCTCTGGTATAGCCCTTAATACATTATAATATTGAATTTATTTTTATTATTTTGATGTATATCATTGAGTTTATTGAAATCTGTATTTTCCTTTGTAAACTAAAGCTTCTCAAATTTAAAGGATGTTTCTCAGTCATTTTTATATTTCTTGCACTTATAGATACATGCTGATTGAATAAATCATCTAACTGGGAAGAGCAGCTAAACCAATCCTGGCTGGCTCATAGCATAGTGCTGAACACGTTAGCAATAATATACTTGAAAAACAAAATCCCACAACCTTAAAGAGTTCTTATAAAAATAAACTTTTTATGTGGAGATAATTTTAGATTTACTAAAGATTAAAATGCTTTATAAAACTCTATATTAATGGTATCCACATTTTTCTAAATTTGGCTCAGAGTACTAAGACCAGATGCATGACTCTTAAATTGTAACAGTGTGGAAGTAGAGCAGTTGCTACTCTTTGAAAACAATGACAAAACAGTAAAAGGTTTTCATTCAATTAAGCTTAATCCTCAGGCAAAGATGGTAATTTAACAGATTCTGAGACAACATTTATGTTTTTGGCAATTTTAACTCTTCCGGGTGTGATTAAGGAAGCAATTGCTAATTTTATGCCAAAAATTCTGGGTGAATTAAGAATTAATTAAGAAATAACCTTAAACTTAAACTTGTCATTAACTCCTTATTTGGTTATAGTTCTGAATGGTTTTGATATAATTTTAAAAAAGGAAAATCATCCATCATGGATGTTCTTAATGAAATAAAAGTTAATGAAGTAGTTTTACTATGTATAAACTGTACCATTAAAAGATAACCTAAACCATGTGTAGTATTAATTACATATAGTAATTTGATTTGAAAAAAACAAACCAAGAATTAGTTTTATAAATAGAAAGTTGTTTATGACTTTTCAAAGAAGCTAAAGGTAAAAGATGAAGACCTTAATATAAATATAAATATAAATAAATATATAAACAGGGAAATAAAAATTAAAGTTATAAAATACTTAACACTTTTTTTTAGAGTACTAAGTTGAAGTAGCCTCTGGATTTTCTGAAAAACACAGAATTTGTTATTAATTTAACATATAAACTTTTTTCTTCTTTTAGGTCATGCTCTTAAACCTCAGGTTTCCTCTATTTTTACATCATTTTTGGATGGATTAAAAAAGTTTTATATCACAAAGGTAAGAATTTTTACGAAATGCTGAAATTTTAAATGCTAAGGAAATTAATTTTGTTTCTATCGTTCCTTCCCTCACACACACCTATTGTAAGGATTTTTCTTATTTTACTGCATTGATTTCATGATTAGTATTTTTCATGTTGGACCAGATAGTTTATCAAGTAAATCAACCATGCAGCCAATTTTTTAGAAATTTTAATTGTTTTAGTTTTTTGATGTCTCTGAAAATAATACTGCCTTGAACTGTTTCATGCCTATAACATTTTTCTATAGTTTGAGTTTTTTCCTTTATCATAGATATGTAGAAGTAACTTAAGAATATGGATTTTTTTTTTAACCTTTGATTGCAGAATTCCTTTCCTAGAGTGTTATGCTGGCTAACACTACCAAGAGGAATATATATGTGCCAATTTTTTGTTGCATTCTGGTTATTGCATGTAGTATTTTTTGTTTTGCTATATTTTAAATTTACCAGAGAAAGAAACAGTACTTTTAAGTTGGCTTTTCTCGAAACTCCAATGAGACTGAACATTTCTCTATATGTTCAGGTGTAATTTGTGTCAATTAGTTGGATTATTTTACCAAGTGTGATGGTTTTGTGTTTTTTTCTTGATGCTTTGATATGTGCCCTTTGAATAATGGAATTATTAGATCCCCTTTGTCATAAATACTGTAATTTTTTTCCAATCAAGTGCCTCCCTTTAATAGGGGTTTTTCTTTTTGGTATAAAAGTTACAAATTTTTATATCTTGTAATTATTTAATTACTTCTAAGCTTAGAAAAGCCTTCCTTCTTCCCAAAGTATGACCAAGGACATTTTCTTATCTCTTTCTCTTCATTTTGTGTTAAATGGGAAGTTAAAAGAAAAAATATCTTTTCACTGTTTGAATTTATTTCAATTTTATGTTGTGAGTTGATGATGTAAATAAATTTTCACCTCCTGCTTTCTCTGTTGTTAAAGTCGTGGCAGCACCGTTTACTAGTTAACCCCTGCTTCTCTTACATTGATTTGCCATGCCTAAGACATCTTGTATTCATTCAAGAAATAGACTTCATTTTTATGCATCTAAATCTTTTGAATGAGCTTATTGTTCTTGAAAAATTAAATGGATTTAATTGTTGAAGGGTAGTTTTCCTTTTTGTTATTCAGGATCTTCCTTGTTATCACTATCACCTACCTCTTTGTTATTCTAGAAAAATTAAAAAAACATTGTAATTATTTTAGAAAGTCCATTTGGGTCTTTATTAGAATTGGAATAAACAAGTGCATTACTGTGGGCAGGTATTGACAGGTTTGTAGTACTTTGCTTATGCATTCAAGAACTTAACATCTTTCTTACCTTTTTGAAAGATATTTTTTCCTAATGAAGTTACTTGTAATTTCTTTTTAAGATAATTCTTAGATACTATTTTAATTTCCTGTATAAGATCTTTGAATATATTAAATAATTAGTTACTTTTGGTATGCAGTTTTTGGTTTTTACTTTTTCCCTCTATCCAGCTACTTTTTCTTTTATTTTATAGCTTTTATTTGATTCTTTATTACATTTATGATTTTGAAAAGTTATTTATTGTATTTATATACCAGTACGGTCATTTTGATTAACTCTGTGCCCTATTTTGAAATAAAACATTTTTCCTCTGTTACATAGTTTTGTTATATAGTAGTGACCTAAATAGATTCCTTAAATGTTTTTATTGATTGACATGTAAAGTTGTAAGTTCGGGTTTTAAAAAGTTAGTATATTATTTTAATTTATTATTTTGTAGGATAAGATTTCTCTGTAGTAATAGTATTTTATTTTATTTTTTTGTAGTTTAAAGGATTTGATCCAAATCAGCTAAGTATAGCCACGTTATTATTTGAGGGAGACCGTGAGAAAGTTCTTCAACATGAAAAACAAGTGTATGACATTGCTGCAAAATTTGGGTATGGCTTTAATTTCATGATATTAGGAGAAGGTTAAGCTAATATTTTAGTATCTCAATGCAATTTTTAATGTATCAGGCATTAATGTCTCCAAGCAGCTATTAATTTAAATTTAGTGTTAAATTTGTGATAATTTATGATATTAAAGTTTACTTCCAAAATTTGTAGGAATATGTATTGATATTATCCTCTTACCTTCTAATCATATATACAATACTAAATCCTGTATTTTCCCCAGATTTTACATAAGCGTCAATTTTGTGGTATTTGTTATTTTTTGTGCTGCAGTTAAATAGAATATTCATTGTCACACTACTCTTTAGTGGTAATAGTATATGTATAAAGAGTACTATTAATGTGTTTTTAAAAGGAAATTGTGTTTAATCAAAGGTATTTGATAAATTGTATAGTCCACCTCCTGTCACTTATTATTTTGTACTTGTATAAAGAAACAGAAAGCATTTCACATCTATAACCAACTGAATAATGACAGGGTGGTTTCTGTCTGTCTACTTGATGGATTATAAGACTGATGGATGATAACTATAGTGAAAATGCCATTTATCAGGAGTACCTTTTTTCCTTTCCTTTTTAAGTACATAAACTAATAGTTTCCTGGATACTGATCTTTTTTATTTCAGGGATTAAAACATACCATACACATTGTGATGTAATTTGAGTTCTTTGTAAATATTTATTTTTCTTCTTTACCTTTTTTTTTTCCTGTTTTTTTAAGAACACAAATGAAATCCGTAAAATTGGATTCAGCCAAAAGGCTCCAAGGATCCAGAAGGCCACATGTGGCCCCAAGGCTGCAGGTTCCCCACACCTTAGCCCTTTATTTCTAGGATTGTCTGAATTTAGTGTTGTAGTTAGGTATTCTTAGAGGGGAAAGGTATCTAATCTTAAACTTAAAAACAGTATAAAAATAAATTTAAAATGGAGTATTGAGTATCTCCCAGTTTTGTTTTTGCCTTATTTGAAATTGGCAAATGGAATTTTAATTTCTTTAGTAAAAGATAAAGTTTATTCATCTTTCACCTTTTTACTCTCAGTGCCTTTTTTGGGAATTATTGATGTTTTAACTAAATTTGTTAAAGGTAATTGTGCTATAAAGATCCATTTAATGACCAAATGGCTTAGATATCAGGTCATCTAATTTTTGTTTAAATTTGAAATGTAGTTTGCATTCCAAGAAGGAATTTTAACCTTCTGTGTTTACCTGTTTTTTAGTTTCTAAGTTATATGAAGTACATATGTATTTTAATTAAGAGACTTTGTTTTCTTAAAACATGTTAGTCAGAAACAAACAATTTTTGGAGATTTAAATTAAAATATTCTTGTCTGCTTTAGCCTTAAATATTAGAGATTGAAACTTAAAAAATTTGTTCTTTATACATTTAAATATTAACTGGGATTTCAAAATTTCCCAAAAGGACTTGGGAAATGGAAGAAAACATTTTGTTATAATACAGTAGAACCTCCATAGTGGACCACCTCCTTAAGTTGATCTAATTTTTATAGACTGTACATATACCACATGTACATTTCAGTATAGTAAGCCTAATTCCTTGTTGACCAGTTTTGTTATAGTCCTTTGGGTATTAGTCAACTTACGGAAGTTCTACTGTATTGAATCACTATATATGGGATTAAACTTGCTTAGTTTCACTTTAATCCTCTCCCTTCCTCTAATACATGCACACAACACACAAGAATTCCACTTTGTTAGATCTATAACTATAGTTTATTGTAACTAGCAAATCATTACAGGTTGATACTGTGCCACATTTCCTATTAGACTGGAATAAGATGATGGCAAAATACTTGTTCGTTCTATCTCACATAATTTTTACAGGATATGACTTGCTCTTCTTGAGTATCACCTTTGATTAGCCCATACTAGATTAAAGATTCAGAGTTGGGGCCCAACACAGTGGGCCATAATAGATGCTTGATTAAATGTTTGTTGAATGAATTGGTGAGATGGAATACTATGTTTTTCCCTGAATTTTTCTATTTCACTTATCTTTAATTACTATGTCATTTGTAAAACAATGTGTTTTCATCTTTAGGTATTTGTCAGAACCATTTTGTCAGTTTTGTTTCATTTAAGCCACCAGCTGATAATGAATGTCAGGAATGCCAGTTCTGTTTTCTCACAGTATAGTATCTATTTGCAACTTAAAAATAAGAGTGAATCTTCCTTAAGATATGGGATCCACCGATCTTAAGATCCTGATACTTGAGGCCCCAGACCTACTGGTTTAATTCCAACAATTTTGATCACATTAAACAGAGCTTATATCAAGTGTGTCCATTCAAAATAGGTTATGGTAAATGAGATTCCAATGTAAAGCAGGGGTAAAGTATTAAAAACGTTGGCCCAGTTTGGAGTCTCATTTTTTTGCTATTATTATTTGTTTCTTCTTAGTTATGTTAAGATTAATTGCTTATTGTGCTTTCATTCTGGCTTCTTACATCCATGGACATCATCTGTTTTAAATAGCCTACATCATTCAGCAGATGATTTAGGGCAGTGTTTTTGTTTGTTTGTTTTTAAACACATAGAAATATCTTCCTTTGGATTACTAGCGTAAGTTGTAGTCTAGCACAGGTAGAAGGGCACATGGCACTTTTTTTTTTCTTTTTTTTTTTTGTAGAGACAGAGTCTCACTTTATTGCCCTTGGTAGAGTGCTCAGGCAATTCTCTTGCCTCAGCCTCCCGAGTAGCTAAGACTACAGGTGCCCGCCACAACACCCGGCTATTTTTTTTTTTTTTTTTGCAGTTTTTGGCCAGGGCCAGGTATGAACCCACCACCTCTGCTATACGGGGGCTGGCACCATACTCCTTGCGCCACAGGTGCCGTCCACCCGGCTATTTTTTTTGTTGCAATTTGGTGGGGGCTGGGTTTGATCCTGCCACCCTCGGTATATGGGGCTGGCACCCTACCCACTGAGCTATAGGCACCGCCTGGGTTTTTTGTTTTAATCAGTGAAGATTTAGGGATATTTTGCTTAAGATGCTATTTTGCCAGCTCTCAATCTTTTTTGTTTGTTTTTGTTTTTGTTTTTTGAAACAGATTCTCACTCTGTTGCCTAGGCTAGAGTGCCATGGCATTAGCCTGGCTCACAGCAACCTCAAACTTCTGGGTTCAAGAGATCCTCCTGCCTCATCCTCTCAAGTATCTGGGACTACAGGCACCCTCCACAGTGCCTGGCTAATTTTTTCTATTGCTCTTGTTCCAGTTGGTCTCCATCTCCTAACCTCAAGCAATCCTCCCACCTTGGCTTGCCAGAGTGCTAAGGTTACAGGTGTGAGCCATCGTGCTGGGCCCCAACCCTGAATCTTTATCATTTCCTCTCTTCATAACAAGATTGGAGGAAAGCCCCACTATTTTTCTTTGTTCTAAAGTTTTCACATGTTAGTTTTTAGCTCATATATTTTATTTTGAACTAGAACATTATTAATCTGCCCTTTTGAAAAAATTTCTTTCATTTTAACCTCTATTCCCATTGTGTCGTTGGCTTCAATGGAATGTTATAAATGAAGTACTCCTAACATTTAAGAGTGTTTTTTGTCTTAGGCATTTTTCCTCCTTGCCTTTCTCCCTGACCTCAACACTGGTAAATGACTTTGAACATATATAGCCCAATAGATTATAGTAGCTAGAAATTGAATAATCATTCTTTGGTGGTTTATCTATGTTTGCTAGTAATGTATTTCAACTTCTTCAAGAGCTGAACAGAATAAACATTACCTGTCAGCACTTAACGACAGGTGTTTTGTTTGACATTCACCATAGAACTTAAGGTAATATGTTATTGTTATTTTTAAAGAGGGCTTAAGTTGTTTAATGTAATTTAACGTGAGGATGATTAGGTTCACCAGATGGCCGTTTTATATAAAAAGATTGTCTCTCATTCCTCTTTCATTAGTCTTTCCTTACATATGGTATTTTAAGATAATTCTGGCTAGAAGATTGACAGTTCTAAAGCTAAAAAGAGAAGTTTCAAAAAGCTAAATTTGCAGGGAAACCTATGGTTCAGAAAAGCAGGTCAGAACCTTTTTGTTTGTTTTAATCTACCTAAGCTATGGGCTCAGCTATTTTCTTTCAAGTACTTTATCGACAGCAATTTTTTGACTTGTTTTTCTTTTTGTTTTGGAACGTTATTTGGCTTTCTGTTTCCAACCTCATATCTAACACAGAATTGTCTTCTGCCACTTCTAACTTTTCATTTTGAGATTTGGCCTAACTTCTATGTTCATTGCTTGTTATTAATATAGGCTAGGCATGGTGGCTTATCATTCATGTAATCCCAGTGCTTTGGGAAGCCACGGTGGGAGGATTGCTTGAGCCTAAGAGTGCAAGACCAGAGTGGGAAACACAGCAAGATCCTTCCTCCACAAAAAATAAGAAAAATTAACAGGGTGCGGTGGTGCACACTTTTAAGTTCTAGCTAAAAAGATTCCTTGGAGCCCAGGAATTTGAGGTTGCAGTCAGCTAGCTGTAATCATGTTACTGCACTCTAGTCTGGGTGACAGAGCAAGACCCTATCTATTAAAAAACAGAAAAAATTCTATTAATACAAACAGTCCTCTTCATTTTATTATACCAAATTGTTGCAGACTAGAGCTCTTTCCGTCAAGTCTTTGCCACTCATTTTGAATGATAGTATTTTATATATTTACCTGTAATAGCATGTCAGGAAATTCTGAATTAGCCTGTATATTCTAGCTTGAAATTATCTTACAGTATTTGTTTAGAACAAGAGTACATCTACATTGTATTATTTATTTACCACCAAATTTAACAAAACTTCCAGAGAAGAAAAAATCTAATTATAAGGTGTTAATTGAGGTCTTAGAGTAATTACTCTTCCTTTAGTTGACTAAAACATGTTAAAATGTAATTTGTTTGATGATAGAAGAAGTGTAATTAAAAACTACTAAAGGTAGTGGAAAATAATACTTATTCGTTGTTTTTTAAAATAAGAATGAGTTTTACAAACTAGAGTACTTGTAATGAATTAAGTTATATGGGATTAATTCTAACTAGATCATGAAATACGATTTCTATAGATAAAACTACTTTCAATTTGAAATGTACAGTTTATATGTTCACAGTAATAAGACCTTACTTGTTTGTCTTGCATTTGTCTGTACATTGCTTTATAAGCTTTAATATTTATGTATATGTTTTATCTCAGTTAAATCATAAATTCTATAAACATCACATCATATCTAACACTCCAAATACTATTGAAGAAGCTTCTTGTTATTTGGGAGTTCCTTGTCAGTTATCACATTTCTTTTTATATGAATAAGACTATAACAATATATGAGTATATGAATAAAAATATAATACGAATATAAGAATATTTCAAGTATCTTGTTATGCTTGTGAAGATTATGTTAGCTTATTTTTGTTTCTCCTGGTTAACTTTTCTTGCTCTTTTTAGATATGGGTAGAAATAGTTGTGTTTATATGAGTCAGGTGTATTAATCTAGTACAGTGTTTTTCTTTTTTTTATTATTAAATCATAGCTGTGTACATTAATGCGATCATGGGGCACCATACACTGGTTTTATAAACAATTTGACACATTTTCATCATACTGGTTAACATAGCCTTCCTGGCATTTTCTTAGTTATTGCATTAAGACATTTATATTCTACATTTATTAAATTTCACATGTACCCTTGTAAGATGCACCACAGGTATAATTCCACCAATCACCCTGCCTCTGCCCATCCTTCCCCCTCCCTGTCCTCCCTCTCCCTCTTCCCCATATTCTTAGGTTATAACTGGGTTATAGCTTTCATATGAAAGCCATGAATTAGTTTCATAGTAGGGCTGAGTACATTGGATACTTTTTCTTCCATTCTTGAGATACTTTACTAAGAAGAATATGTTCCAACTCCATCATGTAAACAAGAAAGAGGTAAAGTCTCCATCTTTCTTTAAGGCTGCATAACATTCCATGGTGTACATATACCACAATTTATTTCAACCTTTTTTATCTCACAGCACATCGCACACACTATAGTTAAACGTCTGTAGCACATTTAAATTATGCTGATCAAAAAATAAAAAAAGAATATACTTACTGCGCTTTGAACTTCTTCCAAAATTAATTTAATTAATGGTCTTTAAAATTTTTTGCAGTACACCTCCTCTCATGGCACTCTAAGGTGCTGGTTGAAAATCATTGGTCTAGTGGATAAAAGTTTGAAATTAATGATTAATGTGAAATATTAAATGTGTTTTCACTTTTAATTTGTTACTTAAGCTTGTTGTTTTAATAGTGTTTTGATATATTTATGATAAATGAGATTAACATATAATAAGATGTAGTATACACATATACTAATCTATTAAGCAGTTATCTAGAGGTATATCCGTTTGGCTAATTTTATATATTTTTAGTAGTTCACTTGAAATGTTTTAACAGTTTGTTCTTTTATTCTAGTGGGTTGGCAGCTGGAGAAGATAATGGACAGAGAGGTTATTTATTGACCTATGTCATTGCATATATTCGAGTAAGTTATTTCATATTTCCCTTATCCACTTAATTTACATTGCAAATAAGACTTTTTCTTAACTTTGAATAAAATTATCTTTTTGATTTTCTTAAATTTTAAGCTACTATAATTTAGCACATTATTTCACATGAACTCTGGATTAAATTCAAACCTTCTGTGTGTGCTTTTGAGGAACCTAAAGATGATTTAATGTTTTTGTGCTCTTTAAAAGAAATAGAGGCTTTCTTTGTTTAGAACTGAGCATGCCATTCCTATGGTACTTGGTTAGAATGAAGCTGTTTTAATAGCAACATTCCTCACTTGATTCATAATCCATTTTAAAGATATATAAATCTTTAACTGTGTCTTTAAAACTGTGTCCTATTTAACTTGATTCCAAGTAGTTATTGGTTCATTGGTGATGATTAGAGTTAAAGAACTAATTTATGTGTACTTGAGCTCTAAAATTTTTCTAATTCTAGATTTTCTAGGAGACATTTCATTATTCGTATTAATCTCAATTGTACTATACTTAACCAATAGCAAAATTGTCCTTTTGAAATTTTAGTTTTTCATTTGTATCCATTTAGTTTTGTTTTTCTAGTTTGGTTGTAACTCAGGTTTCTTAAGTGTTTCTTCTGCTTTTTGCTGTGGTTACTTTTTTTTAATTTCACCTTTTGTATACTTTGAATGAAGTTATTCTAAAAGGTCATTTTTTTCAGATATCCTGAAAATTTGGCTTCCCCAACTACTAAAATTTCCCCTTTTTCATCATTACATTAAAACATTTTAAAACTGAATCATAATAGATGTATGTATTTTCAGACTATATGTGATATTTTGATATATTCATACATGTAATGTAAAAAGATTAAATCGGGGTAATTGGGGTATCCATTCCCTATAAATACTAACTTCTCTAATTTTTCATTTGGAAATTATTCTAAAGGAAATTCTTAGCTAAACTTTACAAACAACATTTTATTTCTCAAAGAAAGCTTGAATTAATGTGTTCTCATTTTAGAAATAATTTAATCTTACTAAGATCTAAATTTTAAATTGTAGTGAGTTTGAAACGTGTAGTCCTTCCCCTCTTGTGATGCTGATAAGGAAATGTGTTTATTGCCTGTTAGAAATTCTGCTTAAGGGATATACCCATCGTGAAGAGTAATAGGTAGTTTTAGATCTTATAAATAATGTCTGCTTCTACAGACTGTCAATACTCCAGGTTCTCCCCATAGAAAGCATTTGAGTATATATAAAATTTTGTTTATTAGGCATTTTCTCTGATGATATTGACCATTTTCCCATAATACTGAATTCAGAATTCTAGAAAAAATGAAATATAACTGTAACAAGTGCAGCATAGACACAATTTGGAATAAGTTTCTTAATTTTTAAGATTTCTGTTAATGTTAAAGCTAAGTCAAAAGCAAGTTAGAGCTTTGTTTCCCCAGGATTGTTTTATCTTTAAAAAATTTTCTAATGATTAATATCATTCTCACCAATTATATTCCAGTTTTAATAAAACAGTTGTGCTCTGGGTAAAGAAATTAACTATTATAAGTTATTTGTAATATAATTATGTATAATTATTATATTTTGTGTAATAGAAAATATTTCTCTAGTTTTTTTCTAGTTTTGTGTGTTCTCTCACTTCAAAGAGAGGAACTCTATTTTTGAAAAATTGTTTTAAAGATAGTTGATTTTAAGAAAAGTATCTTCTTTTCTTTCTATTCCCCCCATACCCTTTTGCTCCTTCAATCTTGATAACCATTTTTGATATTGATTAATTTGCTATTTACACCAAAAAACAGTATTGTGCTAGTATTCTCTACATATACATACTATTCTTGTATAGAGACTTTATTCCCTGGAGAAGCAGAACTTTTGCCCTGCATCAGGCACTCTGTCTGGTTCCAAAGATACAGAGTGATACAAGACAGGCAAGCTTCCTCTGCTCAGGGAAGTTAGAGCTCACTCTTAGCAACTTTCCAGGGCTCTTTTGATATAAATAATAAAGAGCAGTCAAAGTTAAATCAGAAACATACAATACTGACAGTGAATATGGAATACTAACAGTATTATTGCTTCTTTGGCATCTGTTATGGTTTCTTGATTTTTCTGTATGTATCTTAACAGGACTTGGGTTTGGAATACTATGTATTAGGAGAATCTTTTGAGACCTCTGCTCCTTGGGACAGGTAAAATATAATGCCTGATACTATTCATATATGAATTGCTTAATGTAATGTTTGTGTGTTGATATGTAAACCATATTTTCAAGCCTTTTTTATTTTGTTTGAGGCAAATTATCTACTATCCAAAATATAACGATATTTTTGAAGTTTACATTTTGAAGAATCTTAATGAACACAGAATGTTACCATGTGGTTTTACTTAGCTGATAACTTAAGTTCTTGAATGATTAATATGTTTGCTCTCTAAAGAATTTTCCCAATTATAAAACCAGTTAACCTTTTGTAATGCATCATTTATGTTTTGATAATTGTATGTGTGTTATTAGCTAAGAACTTACATTTAAGTGATTTCTTAAAGAAATCTAATTCAACAAATTAAATACAATTTTTATTTTTAAATTTAAGTCAGTTTCTGGTACTGGAGCATATTGTAAGAATGGCCCAAATAAGATTAATGGCAATAAATTTTAGAAGGGTTTTATCATTGGAAATACACCACACATACACATGCACATGTTCAAATGTTGGTTGGAAAATTAATAATAAAAATTGATTAGGAAATGTTAAATGATTTATTAAAAATACCCTTGTGAGTTTTTAATTATGCAGTAATAAAAACATTTTCAAGGAGATTGTCAATAGACATTGAATACCCCCTACCTGAAATGGTTGAAGCCAAAATGGTTTTGGACTTTGGAATATTGGCATTATATACATACCAGTTGAGCAACTGAAATCTGAAAATCCAAAATCTTCTCCAGTGAACATATCCCATGAGTGACATGTTTGCTTTCAAAAACTTTCAGATTTTGGAGTATTTCAGAGTTTGGGTTACTCAACCTGTATATTTTTATTTTCTTCTAGTATGCCTACATTTTACTTTTTCTTTATAAAATATTAAAAAATCTATGAAAAATATATAGGATATCATAAATCCCCACAAATTCACCTCTTAGATATTGTACATCTTAATTGTTCTCTTTTAACCTCTTCCCCTCCCCGAAAATCTTTTAGTTTTCTACATGAAGTTTTCATCTGTTATGAGTTATGACTTTGGGTGTATTGATGGTCTTACATCATACACTGTTAGATAGTAACCCCATTTATAGTTTCACTCTGTTATTCACAATTTTTTTTCTTTTCTCATTTTTAAATCAGCTTTCTCAGGTTGAAATGTTATTTATAGTTTTTGATGCTAAATTTTAACAAGGAGGAAAAAACCTTGTAAATGAAAAGAGAATTCCCAGTGCCTCAACATCTTTTGCAGAGCAGAAATAGTTTGGCAGCTATTCATAGTTCTCTCAAAGACCATTTTATTCTTTAATACCTTTCCTTCTGTGTATTAATTAATTTGGCCTGTCATGCAGATGACAACTGACTAGTTGGCTTAAATGTTCTTAATGAGCACTGTTTTGTAAAATTAGAATTTATAAAACTTTCAGGTTCTGTATTCTTAAAAATGAAAACTTTGATATGCTAATAAAACATTAAAACCCCATTTCTATTTTAATCACATATTTCTTATTTTTAACTTGAAAAACAGGTGAATATGTTTCATAAAGCATGATCTACTTAAATGTTAACTGTTTTTATCGAATTAATTCACAGTTAATTCAACCTGAGACTAGAGATAGACCTGTTGAGTTTCTCTGGTATCATTTCAGTTCTCAAGATGCTAAACAGACCAATGTTTTAATTTTAAACACAGAATCAGTGTCAATATGTGAACATGATATTTATTGGGACTGATATGGTTTATATATGCCTTAAGAGTTTTATTTTCCAAATGAAGCAAAATTTGTAGTTATAACAATATGATATAGCTTACATTCAAAAATAGAGGAATTTAAAAATAGATTAATATTATTAAATATTGTCCATTTCTTTTGCCTTTTAAGGATTATTGCTATTTTCTCACTTGTCTGTTTTCACACTAACATAGTACACATAGTTTTTGTTTAATAAGTCTTTGTCACATTGGATTTCAGCTTGAGAGAATCGGCTTAAATGACCTCATGATTTTTAATTGAATTATTTTTATATTAAGTAAAACTAGATATGGATAAATATTGGTACTCATGTAACCTAGAATTGAATTTTAATTAACTTGTTTTGTATAGCTCTTAAAATTTTGGAATTAAATTTATTTTGAAATTGAGTTTTCCCATGTGTAGGAAACTACATTCAGGAGATTTGAATATGCTTTTCTGACTTATGTTTTTCTTATGGCAAAAAAAGAGCTTCATTGGCTTCCATTAGGAATGGAGGGCTCAATTTGAATGACTCAGGCTTTTGTCAGTTTTTAAAGGAATAACTATGATAGCTTTAGTTAAAAGAATTTTGGAGTTGAAATATGTAAGATTAACCTGCATTTATTAGAATTTGTGTGCTTCTCATTCGAAAACTTAATATTGTATTCATTTATCTTTTCTTAGGGTTGTAGATCTCTGTAGAAATGTAAAAGAAAGAATAACAAGGGAATGCAAAGAGAAGGGTGTTCAGTTTGCTCCTCTTGCAACATGCAGGTGAGGTTTTTTAAATTGTTGTTATACTCTATATTCTGAAAAAACTTCTTTTTAATCGATGGAACAAGTATAATTTGCCAGCTCAGGAAAAGCTTCAGCCTATTCTACTTGGCAAACTTTCTTAAACTTCACTTACCACCTTGTTAGGATTGTATTGCTAGCATTTGAGCCCTGTAACAGTAGGTCGCCCTTCAGTGAATAAGCCTTCTACCCTATTGGGGCAGCATGCAGTGAAGAGCCAAGTGTCCAAGCTCCTGGAAGAAGAGGATGACTCCTTCCTTTACTCAAACTATAAATTATACAGTCAAGAAGCTATAAACTATCTGCATAGTCAACATAGCTCTTTATCAGAGAAGAAACCACTTTAACCATATTGTTAATTAAATGAATGAGAGTAGAATGAAGGAGTATGAGGAACAAAAGATCCAAGTGAGGACTAACTCAGTGCTTTCCAATAGATCTTTCTTCAATAATGGAAATATTCTATATCTAGACTGTTCAGTGTGGTAACCACAAGCCACGTGGGGCTACTGAGCAATTGAATGTGGCTAGTGTGACCGTGGAACTGAATTTTTAATTTTCTTTCCTAATTATTTTAAATTTACAAATGCCACATGTTGTGTATTTCGTATTGGACATGTTCTATAACAGATAGTGAGCGCATGGTTAACTGATGATCTTGTTTTTGTATAAAGCAGCAGGCCAAAAGGAGGTTTTCTTGAGAAGGGGGACTTCATATACAATATTTTGATATTAATTTTCTGTGTAAACACATTGAATTGAACATTTGACTCCTCAAAAATGTCATAGAATTTGAATGGAAAACAAATGGAAATCAGAACACATCACGGAAATCAGAACACATCACGAAAATGGGAACCTTAAATGATACAGTAGCAATCTGGCACTTTAAAATTTATTGAACATTTTATATTGTATATCTGCTTTGTTTTTTTTTCTGTGTATATGTGTTGTATATGGCTTTTACAGATATATCTGTGATATTTATTACAGAAACAAACAACTTACTGTGTAAACATGAATAAAAGGTAATTTTGGAAGTAATGTAAAATCTCCATTATTATGTACACCTGATGCTAGACTTGTAGAATATGTTTTAGCATAATAGTATTCTCTGTATATTTCTGTTCATGATGCTTGTTATTCTGATACGTGTATACCTGGAATTACTTAATCTCAGCTAAGGAAGCAGACCTAGACCAGCCTCTGCCCCTCAACCTTGTCCCTTAACAACGTTATGCCTACTTTTTAAATTTGTATTGTTAAAATGCATGTGTCTAAAGACTGAAGGTGCTGTTTTGCTATTTATTAGTCATTTAATCCCTTCAAGTTCTAATTTTATCATCAGTAAAATAGTGGTAATATCATATCTTGATGGGACTGTTATAAGAATGAAATGAAAGCCCATGAGAAACTTAAGGCTCTGTAGATCTATGTAAATGCTATAGTATTATTGTGATGTAATTAAATTAAGCTTGAGGTAGACAGTCCATACTAGTATTAGTAAGTAAAATTTTGATATTTTTTTTTCTCCCCAATGACAAATCTTCCTGAAGGCATCTAGCTGTTAAGCCTGCTTGTTCTTTGTAGCATGATAACTTACGTATATTTGTTTTGCAAGACTAGAAATATTTCTGTCTCTTTAAACTGCTATTTCTACTGTGTTGTTTTTTCTTTTTTCTCTGTCTTTCCTGTGTTCTCATCTTTTACTTCTCTACGACTATATTGTGTTTCTTAGTTCTACCTACTGCTGTTACTGGAAGAGATGTGTTTTAGAGTTTGCTAAATTCAGCAGGGTAAGAAAGTAAGATTTTAGGCTGAGCGCACAGGCTCACACCTGCAATCCTAGCACTGTGGGAGACCAAGGTGGGTAGTTGCTTGAGCTCACAGGTTCGAGACCAGCCTGAGCAAGAGCGAGACCCTGTCTCTACTAAAAGTAGAAAAAACTGAGGCAAGAGAATCTTTTGAGCCCAATAGTTGACGGTTGCTGTGAGCTCTGAAGACACCATGGCACTCTACCCAGGGTGACAGCTGTATCAAAAAAAAAGAAAAAGTAAATAAAATTCTTACATGAGATCTGAGGAAAGCATCCTTCTTACACTTCAACTGTTCATCTCAGTCAGAAGTGTCTGCTCGAAATAATCTTTTCTGCTTCTGTGTGGGAGAGATTGTCAGAGTTTGAGACGTACTGCAGAAAGTACAAAGTCGAGTTTATGTATTAATATGTTTTAGAACAAATACTTTGAAGGTAGAAACAGATTGTAAAAGCTGATAAGGTGGATTTTATATACTATTGAATTACAGAAACCTCGAAGGAAGGAAAAATACAGGCCTTGCTCTTTATAATGAAAAGCTTGGTAAAACTAATGGTGACTTAATGAAGGTTCTGAGCATGTATATGTTACTTTTCAATTTAGGTTTACCTTTAAAAATTAACCTTTTAGTAAACTTTAAAGTCCTTAAAATCTGAGACAACATTTGTTTTTATTTGTACTATCAATCCAAATTGATACCTTGTTCTTTTGATGGTCCAATTTTTTATCTGGACAGTTAGGCCTTTTTTTATTATAATCCAGAAAACAAATCAGATCTAATAATCCAAAAGGTATTTGTTACCAGTAAAGTTTGAAACATTTTAAGTAGTAAAATCTATTTTTGCGTAGTTGAAATTTTTATTCCTGTGTTTTATTAGGTGGCAATTTAGCACGTTTTACCCTCCTCCCTTACTGGAGGGGGGCATCCAACTTTCTGTTCATCATCCTTTGAGAACCCCCCTCTATTATGAAAATATTCATTGTAATAATGATTGAAAATGATTGGAAAGTAAAATATTCTGCCTTAGAGCACATTCTGTAGTAATAGTTAAATCCAGGTTATTTAGAAAGTGTTCATGACACCTAAAAATCTTGATTTTGTATGTTAGATAGAATTAGTGTATTTAGACTAAGGCATATGTCATATTTATTAAGTGGGCTTTTGAATTTATTTTATTTTTAAAATTTATTTTTTATTAAATTGTAACTGTATATTAATGCATTTATGGGGTACAATGTGCTGATTTTATATATAATTTGGAATGGCTTACATCAAACTGGTTAACATAACAAGTGGGCTTCTTTAAAAGAATGATTTTCTTATCAAAGCTCATAATCTTAGATTCTATGATCATCTTATACCAGTAAGAATACATAAAGTTTATTTATTTGAATGGCTTTGGTAAAAAGTTTTAAGTAAAATTCTGATGGCTTATATTTGATTAAACTAATTTACTTAGAGTTTGATTTTAGTTTAGTTTGATTTGAGTTGCTTAGTAGTAGCCAAAGAAATTATTCTATGTTAAATATGAGATACGTTTTTTTAAACTAGTTTTTTAAAAAAGCTATCCCAAGTTATTTTAAAATAATTATAAATCTAGCTAAAAATCAGAGATTCTGAGAAAAATAATTCAGGTGTAATTATTGAGTTCATTTTGTAAGTTAAAAGATACTTTGTACATTAAAACAAATTCCAATGCTAAATTTTCTGTAGAAGTTGTATGGGAAGGAATTGTTAGTCAATGAATCTAATACACACAAAGCCTTTTAGAAATTGAACAACTATAATATTATAACTTCTTCAAATGATTTTGGTAGAAGTTACTGTCTAAATACTTTAAATGATAGAATTGATCTATTTTAAAAAGTGTTAGACCTGAATCACTATCTGAAGTGGACCCAAATTGAGGTATTTAAAAGGTGTTTTTCATTATTTGGATTTTGTCTGAGATACTGATCATTCAGACCCATCCATCAGGCTTTGTTGTGACTTTAGTAGTCTGCTTATTTACTGAAAACTAGTCTTGTTAGAAGATGGTAATGCTCTATTAATATTTAGTTACATTTTCTATTAACATTAATGATTCTCTTATGGGTGATGCATATTTTACTAATTGCTATAAACTAATTTTATTCATTTATCTAAATTTTATTTGAATTTGATTATTCCTAATGATAGTGCCCTCATAGTTAAAATGGTTCTCCAGTTTTTCTCAAACTTTGTAAATCTGGTACTTATAAAATGTAAACGTTCAAGGGGCCTTTTTTTATGAGGGTGAATTAACACTATAAGAAAAACACAGCTGGCAAATTGACAGTAGCATTGTTAAACAGTTCATTTCTCCTACTCTGAGGCACCTAACATTTGGCCTAAAAGGCCATTAAAATTTTAGATTAGATTCTATTTGTATTGTGTAGTAAAAAAAGTATTTCCTCTGTATTCTCTCCTTCTGTTAAATTCTTTGTGGGAAACTCTGTAAGTTGCATATGGAGATTTGACTATGATTACCTTAGCTCCCTTTTAAATGCTTTCCTCATTGCATTTTGAAAGATCAGATACATATCACATATATGATTTAATAATTTAAATTTATTGGCATTTTTTATATATACATATATAATATATACACATATGGGGGTCTAGACATTATTTTAAGGTCATGTCACTGCATTCCATGTGATTATTCAATTTGTGTTCCACATCCTTGCTAATTATTAATGTGGACTTAGGGAAGATATTTCACCTGGTCCCATCATATTTAATATTTGAACATTTCTCTTGCTTCTGAGTTTTAAGTTCTCATAATTATTTCTGTTAACTTTAAGAAAGTTTGGAAAACTTACAAATGATTATCAGTTTCTATCTAGTCTGTTTGCAGGTTGTCTTCAATTGCAGTATACTTAGTTTAAAAAAAAAAGTTCCTCCTGAGAGGGATGTTTTTTTTTTTTTTTTTACTTCGGGCCAGCTAGGTAAATATTCACATTGCTTTTAAATTTTTAATTGGGGGGGGGGGTGTTAAATAATCTATACTTACAAAAAAAGTTGCAAAAATAGCACAGAGTGTAGTTTTCTGTATACCCTTTCACTCGTTGTCCCAAATGTTAAAATCTTACATAACTGTAGTATGACTATCAAAGCAACAAAATTTAGCATTGGTACAATACTCTTTAGCTAATCTCCAATTCCTTCTTTACCTTTCTTCCCTTCAGATATATATAACATATATGATTTAATCATTTAAATTTCTTTTCTTCCCTTCCTTCTCTTCCTTCCTTCCTTTATTTATTTTTTGGGGGGAGACAGAGGCTTACTCTTTTGCCTTGCTAGAGTGTAGCGATATCATCATAGCTCACTCCAACCTTAAACTCCTGGGCCAAAGTGAGTAGGTAGGACTCTTGTGAAGATGGGTCTCAAATTCTTGAGCTTAAGCAGACTGAGTAGCACATGAGAAGACAGAAGGCCTAGGAAGAAGCTAAACAAGTCTGCAGCCGCACAGGGTCTGTGTGCAGTATGTACGGTTGGTGCCCATCTGCATGTGCGGTTGGGAGTGAGAGCAGCACTTGCCATTGGTCCTTTGATCTTGGTTTCTTCCTCACATTCTTTAGTTTTTCTTATTCCTCATATCTGAATCGTGGTTTATTTCAGCTCATTCTTCCCTGCTTTGTTCTCTCAGTCTGTTTGTCTATTTTTTCCCTCTGCCCATGGATGTCTTGTTTTTTTATTGTCCTCTGTTATCTCCTGGTTGATTTCTCCTGTGTCTTGACAGTATGGCTTTTTTCTTTTCTTAGAACAGTATCTTACATTTTCTGTAAATTTTCATTTAGGTATGCCTTTCTGGGACACTTTTCCCAACTTGACGCACCCAAATTTTCTTATTCTTTGTATAATCATGCATTGTGATATGACTACCTTAGGATTTCCCATCTGTATATTCTAGTCTAGACTGGTTTTTAAGTTGCATTAAAGCTATTAATGTTGTCTGTCGCAAGGCATCTATCAGCATTCTTCAATACTGTTAACTCATTTTTAGTCAATCCTGCTATATCATGTTTTTATAGAGAGAGCTTATAAGAGTGTCTTCTAATGCATTTAAATTATTTGTGTAGGAAAAAAATGTTACTGACATTTATTTCATTGTCATTTATTTTTTAAAATTACAGCCAGAATTAAAAAGTGTCTTTGGCTTCAGTGATTTACTTTTTTCTGCCCAGAATCTGTAAGTCTGTTGAGCTGGGACAATCTAAACAAAGGACAGGTTCATAGTATTGTTGTCATAGCACTTAATGCACTTTTCCAAGTTATAATTCACCCACTTTTTATCAGTGTAGATTTTTAAAGCAATGTAAATTTATTTCAGTCAGTGTTTTAAGGTCATTATATATTCCATATGTTTTATGTTCCTGTTTTCAGTAATGATGTAGCCAGCCAATGGAACCAGCTCTTTTGTTTCTATTCTAATGTTGCCTCTATCAAGAGACATTCATTTTGTATCATGTCTGTTTACTATGGCAATACAAAATATAGTCATCCCCTTCATGTGTGGACCTCACTGTGTGGTCCTTTGGCAGGGAAAAATGCTTTTAAAAAATGATGGAACTGTACTATTTGTAATATTGATGTGCCTCAAATACTTATACCAGCCACATGAAGAACTAATTGTGCATAAAGTTTGATGAATAGAGCAAAGAGGGGGGAAAAGTATTGTTTTATTGTCAAGATACACACACACACACATACATCTTATTCTTTGTGTTTAAATATACATACATACATATATGTGTGTATAGTAGGTGTCATGTTTTTGTTAAATTTTATTTGGATTCTGCGATTTAAAACATCTAATACCAATATGTATCTCACTGTGTGTTTTCACACATGAAGCTATTAGCTTCCATTTTTTGCTACATAACAAAACAATTTCAGTAAGATCTGTAAAAATGGCATTTCATCATAAAGTGCTGATGAAATGTATAAAAGTTTATTTCCTAATAGAAGTTTTAGTAACATAAGACAAATAAACAAGAGAAAGATTGAACATGTACCTATAATACTGACTAAACTGGTACCTAAATGAAAGTAAGATTCTCTTGTTTTCCACTGCATCTTCAGTTTACCTTTTTGGCAACAACTCTGAAGAAAGCCAATGTGAATTTCTT
This sequence comes from Loris lydekkerianus, assembly GCA_963574355.1. NCBI lineage: Eukaryota > Metazoa > Chordata > Mammalia > Primates > Lorisidae > Loris > Loris lydekkerianus. Next base: position 5,422 of record CAUYPK010058534.1, on the reverse strand, counting down.
ACATAGAGTAGGAGGCTGGGTAGAGAATAAGATTATAGCTTAAGGTAATCATTTAAGCAATCTTGCCTTTAAGTTTCTAGTTGTTAAATCTGATTTCACTTAACTTAAAGCCCCTTTGGGGATTTTGTCTGTTTTAGGGTGACGCAGACTTACGACGCAGGTGCATGTGTCTACTTTTATTTTGCCTTCAACTACAGGGGAATTAGTGACCCACTGACTGTGTTTGAACAAACTGAGGTAATTTTGTATACGTGTATATAGCTTTTATATTTTCCATTAGTTTCAGTAAATTTTACTATAAACTTACGAATTTTAGTTCGATTCCCTTCAATCACATGTGGTTTGCCTGGCTGCCAGCCCATAGAAATGAAAAGCATATTTGTTGCACTGCCTTATATATTGAATTGTGAGTCTAAAATTAGTATACTATGTGCCTAGCTTTTGATTCTGTGGTTGTTAACTTAATGATACAAAATAGCTGATTAAATTTAAGAACGGTGGGTATTCTTCTGGCCACAGGACATCACTTTGGCAGCCCACCTGTCTCTGAGTGGTAGCTGCTGATGAGGTCAGCAGTCCTAATGCTCTTGGTCTGTTCCTGAAATCTATTCTAAGTTTGTCTTTTTTGTTTGGTATCCAAAGCTCTGTGTAAGTGATTTAGGTTCATTAGCTAGCAATTTTTATTATATTTTTTAAGTGATCTTAAGCTGCTAATTTTTGTAAAGCCTTCTATTGATGGCCAATATTTCTCATTAGAAGTTATGCCTGGAGTTGAAGAAAAGAGGATCCTCTGGGAAGCTCAGGTTTCTTAAAAGCTCAGTTGTTCAGTTGTTACGTTTTTTTTTGTTTGTTTGTTTGTTTGTTTTTAACTCTTTTGCATGCCTGCCAAAGACAGTATTACAAGATAATTTCAGTGGCACACTTTTAGACCCAAACCATAGACAAGGTTTGGTTGGTACCCTTCTTTCTATCTTATCTTTTTTTTTATTTTGTAAAGTTTTTTTGAGGTATCATTGAAATATAGTAAATATAGTAAACTATATATATTTAAAGAATACAATATGGTGAGTTCTGACATAAGTATACATTATGCTTATGAAACAAGCACCCCAGTCAAAATAATGAATATATTCATTACCCTCAAAATGTCCTCCATGAGGACACTATGGTTGATCTGTGATAGCTTTGTAAGTAATTTTGACTTTCATGCCTACTGTGTGATATTAGGCCAATAAATTAACCTGTTTAAGCCTCATTTTCTTTATCTGTAAAGTGGGAGTATTTATTCCACAAGACTATAGTGAAAATAAATGAGATCCTATAGGGAAATTATTTGATATTTTTCTGGACATACAGGAAGCAATTAACAAGTATTGGTCACTTATGCTTTATTGGTATAATGAGATGGTTACTGAAAGGTAGAACCCAACTCTGAATTTATAACTTTTTATTTATTATTATTATTATTAACAATTTCGTGGCTGAATTGGTCATTTTGCCTTTTTTCTTCTAGCATATCAAGTGGTCTTTATGACTGTTCACTAGAAAAAAACAAAAAGCTAGGCTACATATTTTAATTGGTTTTTAAACAGTTAACCTAAGAGAGGAAGATTGAGCTGCTAGGTTATTATTTAATGTGGGAAATACGGGCTTTCTTTGGGAGTTGGATCTTACTCTTTTACTCCAAAGTGAAATCTAAGTAGCACCGACTTGCTGTGTTATTTCCAAATATAGGCAGCTGCTAGAGAAGAAATCCTCGCAAATGGAGGGAGCCTGTCACATCACCATGGAGGTATTCTTTTCATCAGCAGAATTCTAATATTCTCACTTTTGAAAATATTTGGTTCAATAACATGCTGAAGGAATCATGATGTGAGTAATTCTAGAGCACGTGGGATTTCTCAAAGATTTTGTCTCGTAGACTAGATGTCACTGAAGTGAGTAGGTAGGTTGTGGTAGTAACCACAAGAAGCTTACTTTGACAGGCCTTCCTAGACATGGAACTTAGCCAGCCTTCTGAGTTCTCCAGGACTTCATGTTACTAGAGAATAGCCCAGCTTGTCTGGGAGGTATTTGACCATTACAGCAAAAGTTTTTAAAGGGGAAGAAAACCCTACATAAATGCTTTTCAGCCACTATTGGAATGTAGCTGGACAGTAGTTCTACTATATATTGAAGAGCTATTTATTATGCCTACCCAAAGTCAGCAAGTTAAGATAGGATTCAAACAAGTCTTTTTTTCAAGATTTTAATACTGTTACTGCTTGATAGTCATTTTGGTGAGTATCAAGTTTTATCTGAGAATTTATCACATCACCAAATAAAAATTTGGATATATCTTCTTTTGTTACCAGCAGGCTATGAAAGTAATATGAAGTGATCTTTTTATTTATTTATTTATTTTTTTGAGACAGAGTCTCAAGTTGTTGCTCTGGGTAGAGTGCCGTGGCGTCACAGCTCACAGTAACCTCCAACTCCTGGGCGTAAGTGATTCTCTTGCCTCTGCCTCCCAAATAGCTGGGACTACAGGCTCCTGCCACAATGCCTGGCTATTTTTTTGTTGCAGTTGTCATTGTTGCTTAGCTGGCCCAGGCTGGGTTCAAACCTGCCAACCTCGGTGTATGTGGCTGATGCTATAACCACTGTGCTATGGGTACCGAGCTGAAGTGATCTTTTTAAAACTTAGACAATGATTCTTTTGTCACTAAAAATTTTTAATGTAATTTATAAGGTTATCTAGTCTCTATAACAGAAATTTGTCCTTAGTATAATCTATTCTTCAATATAGTTTGATGCTTAGGGAAATAGAATGGTATAGACATTTTTTAGGAAGGAGCATGAAAATAAATTTAAAAAATTATTTATTTATTTATAAATATAAAAATTTAGTTCCTATGCCTTCTCTGGACTCTTCATATCCTTCTTTTCCTATTTTATTTCCCTTCAGAGCATTTATCTGATATCTGTGTACTTGTACTTCTTAAGATTATCTTTTCCTACTGGAAAGTGGGAATCCATGAAGACAGGGATTTTTGTTTTGTTTGTGGTTGATCACTAGCATCTATAACAATGATTCATCCCATTAGTCCTTCATACATTTGTGCAGAATGAAGCAAAGAATTTTGGTGGAAAAGGTAGTGGGCTGTATAGTGTCTGTATCTGTGACTTTCTTGTCGCCAGACCTGGAAAAGATTGCTAATGTAGATGAATGAAATAGAAAGATATTTCCCAATATCATTGGGAAGATCAATTTAATCTTTTGCTGTCACTTTACTTTTCTCTTAACCTGTACAAATAAATTTTTAACTTAGTTGGCTGGTAAGCATTAAACTGAATTCTTTTTTCTATTTATTATTCTTTCCTTTGATGGACATTCTAAGGAATGTTAGAATGACAGAAATAAAGAAGGGGGGAAATGGATATTTAGAAACCTCTTAAGTAGAATTAAAAGCTTCTGATTAGTCTGAAAGTCTAAACTTCATTTTGGAAATTAAAACATGAGGTATTTCATGAAGCTACTTAGATTTTAGCCTCTTTTAAAAGTTCAGAAAGGCAGTATACATGATTTTAATTAAATCTTTTATTCTATTTCAGGATGACTATTAATATGTAAGGAACTTTTAAAAAATACTTTTATGCTCTTTGTTCTAAATTGTATGGTAGGAAAGGAAGCAAAATAATTTAGCTGTAATTACCTGTTCGAAAAAAAAAAACTTAAAATTCCTTTGTAACCAATAGTTTTGTTCTTTGGTACATGTCTGCAATTAACAGTGCATTTTCTCCTTTAAAATCAGAAAACGTGGGCTCTGTGTTTATAATCGTAAATATGGGAGACAGATGATTCTACCAGAGGGTGATAATAGCTGGAGCATGTGTATAAAGAGGAAATAAAGGTCATTTTGGTAATTAGTTATTAGATGAGCTATATCCTTAATTTGGGGGTGATGTTCTCAGTTTACTCAAGCAAAGTGTCAGAAATTCTGTAGAAATTAGAAATGGCCAAATGACCTCAAACAATGCAGAGGAAAAAAAACCAATAGTTTTTTCCTTGGTCAGTAACTCTTTACTTCTTTAGGATCTCTGAGGATATTCAGGTCCCTCCGAGAGTGTCTGTGAGATGCAGAAAGTATAGTATGTGAGAACTGCTAATGTTTCTATTTCAGACATGCCCCAGAAACTGAGAGCTCCTTGGTAGGCTTAAGCAGAGTCTGCAGAAACATTTTTGAAATAATATGTCTGTAAAGTTTTCATTACAGAAAAAAGGAAATACAGTAGAACCTCCATAGTTGCCCACCTCCTTAAGTTCACCTAATTTTCATAGATTGGACATGCACCACATGTACACAGCAGTACAGTAGGCCTAGTTCCTTTTGTTGACTGCCACCATATGTTGACCAGTTATTACAGTCCCGTGGGTGGTTCTGTTGTGTACACAAATTTAAAATAAGAGAATTAAACAACTCTAGTACAGATTTATTTGAAATTGATTTTTATTTGCGAAAGCTAAGGTAATGGTCCTTCAAATTAATGAATATACAGAGATACAGGTTTTAAAAAGTTGAAAAATGTAAACCTCAATCTCTAAGGAAATGGTTATTCAATTCTTCAGCACAGGGCGGCGTCAATGGTTCAGTGGGTAGGGCGCCGGCTCCATATACAGAGGGGGTGGCAGGTTCTAACCGGCCCTGGCCAAACTGCAACAAAAAAATAGACACGGTTGTGGCAGGGTGCCTGTAGGCCCAGCTAGTCGGGAGGCTGAGGCAAGAGAATTGCCTAAGCCCAGGAGTTGGAGGTTGTGAGCTGTGTGATGTCCTGGCACTCTACCAAGGGCGATAAAGTGAGACTCTGTCTCTACAAAAAAAAAAAAAAAAAAATTTTTTTTCAATTCTTGAGCACAAAGCAAATAATACAATTTGCTCCTTTAAATTTTTGATAATAAAGTATGTTTAATGCCTTTTAATGTTGTGTAATCTTTTTTCCTTATTGTAAATATTACTGACCTGCTAGACCAGAGGTTGCACAGAATGACAGTTCTTCCCCTAAGGGCCTTATAGTCCAGAAGAATAAAATATGGCATTTCAAGAACTACTAATTAAAACTCCTAGGATTATATCACCACTTCAACAAAGGCAAAAGTCTACCCTTTCCTTTGAAAAGAACTGAAAAGGTGATTTTAATAAATATGCAAACAGTATCAGGGGTGGCGAACACGCGGCTAGAGCCGCATGCGGCTCCCGGCCAAAATGAATTTCGGCTCTTTGCCTCTTATCATTATTTTGTATACTGTGGCTCTTTGCCAAGTTTGGATTTTGTTAGGCTGCTTCTGAGGAGGGACCTCTGAGGAGCGATCTCCGAGCGCGTAGTCGAACTTGTTCGCCACCCCTGGTAGATGTTGAAACAATGCAGAGAAGGGAGATGGAAT